>JAWPHD010001907.1:230000-287132 GCA_037043455.1 Cyrtodaria siliqua | reverse complement strand
ACGGTATGCACATGTACATGTATATGTGTATCATGTATTTCGTATATTTGTTTTTGTTGTTTTCGCAAGGGTACAATAGCAGTTTGTCAGAAACATGTAGATCTATATATGTTGTGTATAATTTTAGAATAGTATAAATTGTTCGATTTGTATTAGTAGACATTAAGTATGCGTGTAACGATTATATGTTACCGAAACACCATTGTTTTAAGGTTATTGGCTTGATTAACGGTATTAAAGAAATCTGTTCATCTTTAAGCAGAAAATGTCAATTTTATAAAATCACTTTTTTAACAAATGTCATAATTCAACACATTTTAAATTGCAAGTGGAATTCAAGTGTCAGCGTGTCAGATGCCATGTAACGGATGATATACCCATCCGAATAAACGTGCCATGTGTCAACATTGCATACACAAAAAAGGGTTCATGATTTGACACCTCCATCTGACATGTCCAATAATATCGATATAAATAGTGAAGATCCTTAACTTTAAGATTTATATTGTAATAATGTTCATACCTATTCGAATGGTGTTTACATGTATATAATTGAGCGTGATAAAAATTATATGTGATTGATAAAGTTACTTGTGATTGATAATGTAAAGTTACTTGTGATTGATATAAAGTTTGATTGATAAAGTTACTTGTGATTGATAAAGTTACTTGTGATTGATAACGTAAAGTTACTTGTGACTAGAAAAAGTTACTTGTGGTTGATCAAGTTGTGATTTTTATTTAATTTATCTTCGCGCATATGAACTTTTTACTGTCGTGTTTGATTTAGAATTTCGTAGATACACATAAATCTAATGAGGAGAGTAAGGCACAAAACAAAGTTGGACATTGTAAGGCTCCATAGATCTGGTGCTAAAGTATGTGGGATTGTTAAAGCATTGGAAGATATGGGTGTAACAGCCAGTAAACACACGGTTTCATACTGGATCAAGCAGTACCTAAATGGACTTTTTAAACCGGGTGATCTTGAAATTCCATCTACGCATAGTAAGATAGTATCTGCTAGGGATTTAAAAGTTGTCAAAAAATCGCTAAGTGTCGACTCTAATCAATCTAGTGTTGATATTCATAGAGAGCTGAAAAGTGACGGTGCTTGTTTTTCGCGGACAACTACAAGACGAATCATCAAAAAGGTTGGTTTCACCAGCGCAACACCACAGTACGCTCAAATGGTTAGTAACAGAAACAAGCCGCTACGTGTTAATTTCTGCAAAACTTTAATAATTGATAATGACAATATGAACGACATAATTTTCACAGACGAAACCTCGGTCCAGCTACATAACAATAAAAAGCCATGCTATAGAGAAATAGGTCAGATTAACCCGACCATTCCCAAACCGAAACATGCATTGAAGGTGCACGTATGGGGTGGGATCAGTCGCCGAGGTCAGACACCAATTCTGATTTTTGAAGGGATCATGGAAAAAACGTTTTTCACTAACAATATCCTCAGAGATACTCTTCTGCCACACGTTCAAGAAGTTTTCCCCGACGGACATCGACTCCAGCAGGATAACGATCCCAAACACAGGTCGATTATGGCGAGGGAGTTTATGACTGCAAACGGGATTAACCATTGGAAGATATGGCCGTCTGGTAAATTACACTTATAGACTAGTGCATGTAGGATACAATACTAAACTATAGGAACATTTCATTTAAATTAATTTATTTAAAACACAATAACAAAGCACATCACTACATATAATATACAAGTACATATTTACACACACATCGTCTGTTGCACGAATTCACCAGAGTCACACGTGCGTGCACACGCACGCACACAATCTTCGCATATATATATACATGTACATAAAAACGCACATTTTACAGAACAGAAACAATCATTTAAACACACACACATACAGTATTTACATGTACTCACCTAACAATAACAAATGCTACATTGCTTTTAATCAATATTTTAAAATACTAAAGAACAATACAAAACATTTAAGCACTGCTACATGTACACATATACCGTTGCACACACGGACAAGTGCACAGTACCATACACATACAGTATTTACACAGTTCATGAACTGAACTCACGCATGAAACACGACCACTATATGTTCATAAATACATGCCACGAACAGGAGAGTATTTTGTCTTGCTTCATGTACATGTCCACCTATTTACAAATTCATGTAACTCAGCAGCCCAGAAAATGTGCTGGGTGATAAACAGTCGTCCACGGGCTGTGGCATGGTCTGCTCCATGGGCTGCTGCACTTGTAAAGGCACTTTCTTGTCCTTTCGTCTCAGTAACTCGTTTACTTTTGGCACTACCACGTCTTTCCAAGCCTCCGGGCATTTGAATTGAGGACAGTAATATGTCACGTACTTTTGGATAACCTGCTTTCGTACCGGGCATAACTCCACTTTCTTCAGCTGTCCGCCACCATACCAATTGAAATTACTTCTCAGCTGGCCTGGCCCGAATAGCTCCGGAAATAGCTTCTTTGTCAGCTTTGCGGCGAAATTCCCGGCATTTCCGGACTCTCTGTATATCATCTGTAGGGATTCATCAGTCATGACGTACTGCTGAGGGATCTGCAGATCCGATACGGAGGTCGCTGGTACGGACATCTCCGGGAGTGGTCGTTGCGGCATTGCGGATTGCATGAAAGCCTTTACCTCGACAGTTAGCGAATCGAGTCTTTGAGAATTCTGCTGTAGAGTCGCCAACACCTGACTCAATAATCGGTTGTTCATCTCCATGCATTTGTATAGTTTGTCGTTTGATCGCGCCTGACTCTCCATGACGGTATCGTACGTCTGAGCTTGTTCAGTACGCGGACGAGCCGATCGTACTCTAAACTCTGGCGGCCTGATGGGTGTTACAGTGGCTGCTTGTTGTATTGTCTCAGGGATGTGCTCATCTGGCTGTAATGTCTCAGGGATCTGCTCATCTGGCTGTAATGTCTCGGGGATCTGCTCATCTGGCTGACTGTCTTCGTTTCCTGTCTCAGGATTGTTGTATTGTAGATCTTGGTCTTCCGGCATTTCCTGCTGTATATCCGCCTCTAGTGGTAGCTGGTCTTCAGGCAGGGTGATGGCAGTTACCAGCTCAATCACTGTCGCCATGGGTTTACCGTTCTTGGTCTGAAAGTATAAATAGTATTATTACGCTCGAATACCGTTCTATGCCGATATATTATAACTGTTAAATTATCATCCTACTTATTATAAAACGTAAGCATTTTTGCTTGCATTATCTAATGCTAGTTTGGTAATAATAACGATTTTTTTGTTTTTCTTTTCAGAGAGTCCGGACCTCAATCCCATAGAAATGGTATGGAACCAACTTAAACGGTACGTGGCAAAGAAGGAACCTATGACGAAAGATGCGTTAGTGCAGTGTATTAAAGAGTTCTGGAACACACAGATGACAGTGGAGCAATGTAACTGCTACATAGATCACGTGTTTAAGGTTGCCCCTGTTTGTGTTCTCATGGAGGGTGAAGCTACTGGAAACGTCCCAAATAAACTGTTTACAGACCGGTCAAGAGGCAAAAGCTTCAAATACTACAATGATCTACTATTGACAGACGCAATGAAAGTTAAAATCGATACATTGAATGTGTAATATTGACATTTACAGCGCAGTTTTACCTTAGCTACTGCGTTCTTCTTTCGTCTAGGTTTTGGTGTTGGGTCAGTTGTTGGTGGTTGTGGACCTGCAGAATTCCGACGTTGCCTCATTTCGGTCTCGGTTCCAGACGCCAGAACAACCGCAGTGTCAACTTCGTTTGCCCTTCCCCACTGAACATCATATACGCTACCAACCAGGATCTGCAAAAAAAAATCAATGTACATGTCATATTTTGATTCATATAAATGTTGAAGAAGTAATTGTGTTTGCACAATCAAGCGATGTACTTAGAAAGTGGTATCACATTTATATACGTATTTTCAAATGTAATACATGAACTGGTTGTGATTTGTCATGAAAATATGTTTTTTTAGTTAAGTTCATGTTTTTTTGTCCAAATTGTATGTGTTGGTGCGCCTTGCCCTGGTTTTAAAATAGTATATGTGTTTGAAATGGGTGTTCATTCCATATGTGCAGAAAAACTGACTGGGCGCCGATAGTTATCAAAAAAGTATTAACTTTTATAGCTAACACAATACACACTGAAAGTTTGGTTTTGTTTGTTACATTTACATACAAGCTTCTTAGGTACACAGGGGCCATAATTTACTGTTAATTTAAGAGGTACTTCGCTTCTTATGATGCTGAATACATGTGTGAAGTATGTAATTTGGTTTAAGCAGGGGAGGCAGTGGATCTTTAATGCAAAAGACATACTATTTAGTGTTACGTTGCAAAGAATTATCTAGTAGGACGAGAAACCCATCCACGGAACAGCCTAAAATGAGACATTATTTTAGAACTGCATTTCAAGAAAGACTAAATAAAAGGTAAGACTAAGTCGTCGGGCGAAATGTACATTGTAGCATTGTCACTGGTACACTTAGTCCAAAATCACAATTATGTAATTATGAATATCGAACAAGCAGAAATATTATAAATATAAAGCTTAATACAAATGAAATATAAATTTTAAAATCTTAAATATTTTCATGTGTATACGGATATATATTAAATATATACATGCCTTTCGGGATATTTGTTTTCTAAATACATTTAAAGAAACGTGATTATTCAACAATGGTTTTCATTTATATGTTGATGTCACCCAGTGTATTAGGCAGAAATTCAAGAACTGGGTGTGCAAATATGCAAACATGGTGTGCAAAATAAGTTGCTAACATGCAACACGCGCCAATTCGCGATAAGTGGGTGTCTCTGGGGTAATTTATTTTTACCGATAAAGGTGAAAAATATACATTTTAGGTCATATTTCTTCTATGAATGTATACAAAATATAACGATATTGGGAAAGTAAGGGTTTGGAAGTGTTGTTGAGCAAAAAAAAAAAAAATTATTATTATTTTTATTTTTATTTTTTTTACCCCACCCACTTCCTCAAATATTGGCCGCGATTTTTCAAAAACGGCTGCAAGGTTGGCTGGCTTATACACTGATGTCACCAATCATTCTTCCAGATCGCTTCTCAGTCCTTTTAACTTGGAATCGAATTGAATTGAATAGGCAGCTAAGCGGGGATGAAAAAAGTCGTATTTCTTGAAATCAGTTTAAAATAATTTTATAATAATAATATGTTTTGCTATGAAAGAGAAAACGTAGACCTTTATTGCCTTTAATTTAAACTGCTTGATTTATAAAAGTGTATTACTTATTAGTAATGTCTACATCATATTTGAACAGCCCTCCTAAACATCTACATGTGCGAAATTACATCGTACCCACTTTGAACTCAAGTACATGTACATGTAAGTATTGCCCATAACCGCTTCTACACATGTACATGTATCCTAGAATCTGTTCAACAGAATTAAATTTGCTAAAAATCTGTTAATTTGCTTGCTAGACGTATTATTTATCAGTAATGGGTATGTACATTTAGATAACTGAAGCAGCTTTAAATAAACAAGAAAGAAAATAATACATGTAATAATAAATTAATATTAATAATACGATGAGGATGAGGATATTGATGGCGAATAATATAAACAAGTCAAACTGTGTAAAGTAAGAGGTACAAAGACAAGTACATGAACACTACTGATGCTCTGAGTTAAAAAAGATGTATTACCTCGTTCTCCGTTCTTATAAATCCGGAAGTACGAATTTGTTTCTTCTTGTCACACTCGAATTGTACAAGATAGTGCGAGTCTTGTTTTGTAAGTTGACGCAACGCCATCACAAAGTTTTTTCAAAACACTAATAAACACTTAATATTTAAACACAAATTCACAGACACACAAGTCACACTTTTAGAAGATTAAAACTCCGAGGCACAATTAATGAACACGCACTTTTAAGCAAGAATGTACAATATTGTATGGAGCAAGTTAATAAAGAACGTCTTAAATACTTAAATTTAGAGGTACAATTATAAATTTGATTTCTATTGGTTTTACAATGAACCAATCGCGAAAAGGAATGGTTTTAGTAATTAGCACTTTTCATCTGATATTTTCTTGACTCCGTAATTAATTCTTGAAAGAAGGGTTTAAAATTCTTTTTTGTTGAACCGACAAAATTCTCAAGCGCAATTTAGGTAATTGAGTAGAATAGCGCGCGATCTATTATTGGATTAAGTCTTTAATTAGATACATTTACCATTGTTATTTTGGATAATTATTGGACAATAATGATTCTTGAAACACCTGTTACAATTCTTTGTTGTTGGACCGATCAAATTCTCGAGCAAAATATGAGCTAATTAAGAAAAGAACGTGCGAACGTAACTTCTTTAATTAGAAAACGGTTTGTATCGCTATTTTGGACAATCATTACACAATAATGATAATGATTCTCGAAAAACCTTTCACAATGTTATTATTCGACAACCAATTATAGTACATGTATAGGCGATAATTGAGTAATGGGTTGTTTTTGTTTTCTGTCCCGACTGATTAGTTAATTAATTAAAATATAGATTACTATGTACATGTAATTTAGGTAATTTCGGCAACTTGAAAGGAACACTTGACCGTTTTTGTTAATAATTCTTGATTTACTTGTACGAAGGCAATGTAGATTTTTATGCATGTCCGCATTTTCAAACATATATAATGTACACAATACAATTCACTCTAGATCTATATTTACTATATAAAATCTCAACGTATACGATTTTAAATTATTTATGTAGTTTCTTAATATTTAATTACAATTTTATTAATACATCGATGGGTTCTTTAGTCAGAAATAATCCGAAAAAATGAAAGGAATTCCGGGTCAAAAACCCGTTATAAGTGCCGCCTTGTTAATAGGTACACACATCACAAAGGATTGTGGGTAGCCAATTTATGTCCGGTGAAGAGAAATGCGACTTTTGGACAACAAAAACAAAAAACATGTGTTATTACATGCATTAAAAGTTTGAAATACGTATTGCTTCCGAAATTTATTCATTGTATTTTCAGTTTTATTACATTTTCTATTAATCCCTGCTCTAATTTCCCCCGCGTTCCCCCGCGATCCTTTCACAGACAATCGCGGCGAATCGCGGTGATTGCTTTCTTTCGAGGCTGGATTTTGCAATCGCGGCGATTTTGACGATCGCGGGGAATCCCCGCGATATTTCGGGTGACAATCCGCGGTACGATCGCGGCGATTTGCGACTTCGACTGAAATACGGTCGCGGGGATACTGCGAAAAAGTCGTAATCCGCGTGGCAGCAACTGTATGCCATACCCTATCAAAAGCTCGAGAGATATCTACGAATACAATACACGTATATTGTTTGGCGTCAAAAGCTTGACAAATATTATGATATATATCGATAAGTTGATGAACTGTCGAATGGCCTGTGAGAAAACCAGATTGATTTTTGAAAAATAAGTTATTAATATGTAAATGGTTATAAATAAACTTATAAATGACCCGTTCAAAAACTTTCCCTGCACAACTTAGCAGCGAGATCGGTCTATAATTAGTCGAAATATATGTAAGACCTCTTTTGAAAAGTTAACGTTTCCAAATGTCCGGAAAATAAGATTCGTTCAACGATCTATTATATAAAATACAAAGAGGTTTGCAAATCGTTACAGCTGTTTCTTTCAGTACCCATCGTTTCCTGTTGCTTTGTTAACGTCTAATACTTTTAAAATATCCATAATTTCTGATTCGGTCAGAAATATTGTCTAAACAGGCATCTGTTTTTGTAACAAAATTTGGTAAAACTGCGTTCGTTTCATCGATTGAGGCAATTGAAACTAAAAAACATTTCTCTAAGTGTGATATATCACACAATATACAATAGTTTGTCAATCAGAAGCATGTCATGTTTTCAGCCCTCATCATTTCTGCCCATATGATCTCAAAACTGTGGCAAAGTGTGCGATATACCATTATTATGAATAAATCAAACCCGCACAATATACCAAAGTTTAGAGATCAGATGTGTAAGAATTACATCTCGAGGCTGAAGCCTTCGGGCACATATAGGGTCTCAGGGATGATACAGTGGCTGATATGAAAACTGACATAATAATCTATAATTATCGAACCTACATCAATGTGTGGGGTTCATGATTGTAAACATGAAGGATGTATGACTATTGATTTTGGAATATCTTACCAATTTTTACGACATCCACATACGCGTTGCGCGAAAATATGCGCAGATCACGCTAATTCGTCACCAGAGGGCACCCTTAAGTTGTATATAATTGTATCGGACAAATAAACCCTGTTGGATTATTTTCTTTGAATTAATATTTTTTTTATGTACCTAGTTTTATTATTTATTTTTTTAAAAAATAAAACAAACAAATCCTAATTTTGTATTAAGTTAATGTAAAGATTTTTTTTTTCTTCTACATTTTGACTTTATTTTTTTTTAAAGTAATTATCACGGAAAATATTAGATGATCTCTCATCTGCTATGTGTACATTTTCTTTCTACATTTGAAGTGTGTATCAGCATATATATGTTATTCCTAAAAAAAAATAAAAAAAATGTATTCTGTGCGATTTTCACGAATGTGTAAGTTGCATGATGTAAGGTTTCGGAAAATTCATAACCCACATAAAATCGTGTTTTTTACCTTCCAGTCAAAGAAATTTGTTTGGAAAAAGTTTTATAGTGAGAATATAAGTATGTTTATCTGAAAATGGTTCCATATTTGGGTTTACACTTTCAAATATACTGAAAGGTAGGGGTTCGGATGTTAGGGGTTCGGTGCGGTATGGGAGTGGGTTTTATACACTTTGAGAATGATAACGTGAATTATTTCGCCAGTCCATGTATTTAAACGAATAAGTAATAGATAGAGTATGGTTTCATTGAGTTGGTTCATTTAAACATCGAGATGGGCGTAGCCCATCGAGGTGTTTAAATTAACCAACGAGATGAAACCATACTCTATTTGTTTTGTAGCATGTCCATTTCAGCTCTATTTCAGTTATTCTAACTGTTATTCTCACTGTTATTTTCACAGTTATTCTGACAGGTCTTATTTTCAATTAAACGATTTACACCTGTGTCTGAACAAAGAGAATTGTCTGTGAGCATGCTACAACAATGTTTATAAACTAAAATAATCAACAAGTAACAGTTAGTTCAGTAATTATACAGTTTTATCCTTTCAGTAGACGGTGCGGGGTTCGGGTGGGTTCGGGAGTGGATTTTATACCCCTTCCGACTTTTCGACTCCTGTAATCCGGGGCGACCGGTAAAACACGGTTCATTTGGCAATTAGAGATCGGTTGGCGGAACCATTTTCCAAGGAAAATGCTGGATGTTCAATAAACTGAAACGTCAGGGGCGGATCCAGGATTTCAGCTTAGGGGGGGCGTAAGATTTTGGTAATTTTTTGGGTCCGTTTCTAGCCTCATAAAACGGTTGCGGTAGTGCATGGATAGGGTAAAAAAGTCCGTTTTCAATTAAAAGGAATTATCAATGTGTTAATTAAACCACTCATTAGCCATTATGCGTCGAGCGAGCGAAGCGAGCGAAAAAAAATTGTTATACTGAGGGCGTGCATCGAAATTGTTTGATATTTTATCTACAGTAACATGGACATACATGTATGAATAAAAAAAGTCCGTTTTCAAATAAAAGGATTTAACAATGTGTTAATTAAACCACTCATTATTCATTATGCGTCGAGCGAGCGAAAAAAAAAAAATACTGAGGGCGTGCATCAAAATTGTTTGATATTTTATCTACAGTAACATGGACATACATGTATGAATAAAAAAAAGTCCGTTTTCAAATAAAAGGATTCAACAATGTGTTTATTAAACCACTCATTAGTCATTATGCGTAGATCGAGCGAAGCGAGCGAGAATTTTTTTTTATACTGAGGGCGTGCATCGAAATTGTTTGATATTTTATCTACAGTAACATGAACATACATGTATGAATAAAAAAGTCCGTTTTAAAATAAAAGGTTTTAACAATTTGTTAATTAAACCACTCATTAGCCATTATGCGTCAAGCCAGCGAAAAAAAATAAATACTGAGGGCGTGCATCGAAATTGTTTGATATTTTATCTACAGTAACATGGACATGTATGAATAAAAAAATGCCGTTTTCAAATAAAAGGATTTAACAATGTGTTAATTAAACCACTCATTAGTCATTATGCGTAGAGCGAGCGAAGCGAGCGAGAAATTTTTTAATACTGAGGGCGTGCATCGAAATTGTTTGATATTATATCTACAGTAACATGGACATACATGTATGATCCGGAATTTTTAGGGGGGGCGCGCGCCGGGTGCGCCCCCCCCCCCTGGATCCGCTAGTGAACGTTGATGTCGATGCCACGCTGCGGAGTGCGTCAGTCACTTCCTTGGCACGTCGGTTGATGGCGTCTATTGTTGAAATGTCTGTACGTTGACCTGGGTGAAGATTCTCCGCTACCGATAGAATCGACGATATGATGACTGTTGCCCTGTATTAAAGATAAGTCTGTGTATGTTAGTTTTCTACATATGTGGAATATAAATCTATTTGTACCACAAAACCATCTAATAGTGTCAGTAAATATAAGACAATTATAAACAATTATATTTTCAATAACCGAACGCACATATATATAACAAACTTCAGCAAAAAAACTTGTGTATTACCGATCTAATGGGATTAACGGGTTAATGCAATCGCACCTGTGGTGTGACACACAGGTGTGACAGACGCGTGTCTCGGGATATACAGAAAGATCAATGTCACGCTTCATGTGAAGGTAATATTCTTGATTAATAAACTAATTATATATTAATGTATTATGTTTTAAATAACTGAACGCACCCTATCTATCTCTCACGTGAATACGAACTTAATTAAAAAAATAATTGTGTATTACCGATTTAATGGGATTAGCATAATATAACACCACGGCTTTAAACAAATAATTAACGGATTAATGGAATCGCACGCTGCATGTGAAGGTATGTATATTTCGTCAGTTTTAAAAAGTTCAATGATTTATGAAATTATATAATATCAGTTAATATTCTTGATTAATAAATTAATTATATATTAATGTATTATGTTTTAAATAACTGAACGCACCCTATCTGAAACGGTATCTGGTCATCTCGTACCTGAGTTAACTCGTACCTTAGTCAACTCGTACCCTATTTTGGTCAACTCGTACCTGATCTTTGGTTAACTCGTACCTACCCAAGTCAACTCGTACCCGTTTTGGTCAACTCGTACCTACTAAAAAAATCTGGAAAAAAGAGTTTATTTATTATTCTAATGGAATTAATATTGGTGTTGAACTATACTTTCTTCATTTCTTTCAGGATGGTATATAAAGTTCCGAAAATGATATGTACACGGTGATGATGCTAAGCGGCTACTAGCCGCAATAAATATGCGTTTCTAACAACTAGCCGTTTTTGTTGCGGGCACTATTCGTTCGAATGATAAACTTGGTGAGTACTCTTGCTTTAAAATTGTGTTTTTTATGTCAATTAATAAAGTTATGATAATAATAATACTTGGACGGAAGGTACATATTATTAAACTACACAGAAGCATCGTATGTAGAAGAAAAACTTCGTCAGTTTTTAGACATAATGTAAAATAAGTGTAGCGTAGAGCGAAGAAATGTAAACAAACTGCCGAAAACGGTTACTTAAACTGTCATATTCTGTACAGAGATTGTTTTCCGTCTTATTTATAATAACTATAAGTTACGTTATGTTTCTAGAAACACTTTTAAGTAAAATGTTGCATATACATATTATTTAAACCATATAAAAAAGACCAAACCTGCTTTGTCATCACGGCACCGGTTATTAGTTGTAACGGTTACCGGACACTAGTAAATATGAACCCAGCTTGGCAGGAATATATTGTTTAAACTACAGCTTTAAAAACTGATTTCATGGACGGATTTTTGATTTTATTTCCATTGAATAAGACTTTATGCTAAGAATCTTACTTTCGGTTTACAAATACATGATAGATAAATTACACACCTAAAAATAGAATACTAGAATTCCTGCGTTACTATAATAACCGAGATATTGCGATTGGGCCGTCATGCATCGCATTTATGTATATTATAATGTAATTGCGGAAAATTGTTAAATCTTGAAGCTTTATCAATGCACACATTGACGTATATTTTTGTTTTATTTGTTATATTAAATTATTTCAGGGTTTAAAAAAACAAACTGAATTATAACAAAAACTATGCATCATTGCGGTATACCGGTGTGTTCTTTGGAAAAGCACTTCTTTCTAGCCACGATAGGGACCTTAGCCGGGCCGTCCGGTGTAACAGAATTTGTCTTTTTTTAAATCCGTTTTCTTCTCTCTTTTTTCAGATTTGTAGGCGCATTTGTTTGCTTGTCGCAAAAAAAACAGTATTACATCTGGCAGAAATGGTAATTTATAGCTTTTTAATAGCAAAACAATGGTGATTCCAGCTTAAGGTATAAGCCGCGTAAATCTTTAATTCTTAAAGATAATAGTTCCAAAATACTTTGTAGCTTTTCTATTTTTTCTTGTTTTGATAGGCTTTTCCAGTTTTCTGTGAGTTCGGTGGTGCATTTAATTTCCCTATCTACTCGTGTCTTTGCTTCATATAGTGACTCACCAGCCTCATGACCGAACAAATCCTGATCACCTTTATCTTTACTTAAACCAGGCGCCAACTTTTTACCATCAAAACTTACAACATATTCTTTGTTTTTATCCTTGACATTAAGGGCTTGTGATATAATACCAGCAGGGATTTCTTTGGGAATATCTGTTCCGGATGTTTCGAAGTCTGTGACATACTTTTGAGTTGGAACAGCAAAGTTAATAGAAGTCGTATTAGGGTCGATATGTCCTTTACTGACGTTCATATCCAGATTGTGGTTCGATGACTTCATTCCAGCCATAAATCTCAAGGCTTTCCCATGAAACAGTCTATACATAACTTTCCAAAATTTCATACATTCGGGCGAATAAATCATTTGTGACGTATTTTCTAACGAATACCACCTTACTACGTCTAAGAAGAGTAATAAGGCAATGTTGTGCAGCGGAAACTTATCTGTACTTATCATTCTTAAGAACATACAAAATGGTATCATAAGATTTTCTCCTTTTAGCTTGGATAGTACGGATGGCAGAATGTTTAACATCTCTTTTTCTGTTTGCTCACTAACTGTGTATTGAAATAACTGTTTTCTTGACTTTCGTTGACTGATTGATTTTCGAGGGGCAGCTTTCAATCGTGAACTACTTGGTTTAACAGTTGTTATAGTTGACGCAATTGGTGTCCCTTTTTCAACTTTTCTTTTTTTAGGTTGGTTCAACCAAAGCGAAGACTTTCTTTTATATCTGAAGGTTAAAAAACACAATAAAAACAACTAGTAACCGGTGCCGTGTACAAATCGTGACCGTTGCCGCAAATGACAGGTTTGTTTAGTGTCCGGTGCCACGTCATCAGTTGAAAAGTTGGATTATTGAATCAAATAAAGTGCTAAAATAACTATAATGAGGTTTTATGTAGACCAAATGACACTTTGTTTTTATATCTAATCGCTAAATGTTGTAAAACACTCATTTATATGCTAAATAATGCATTTTTAAGACACTTGTTTACATATTTTACAGCGATCACGAAAGTTAAATTAAGTTAAAATACGCTTTCTAGATGCCCTAGCCATAAATAAGTACTTCATCTACAATCAATAGTTATGTACATATTCCGTCGACATAATAATTTGACCCTACTTACGTTTTTTTCTGCCTTTTAGCATCATTTTCATGTGCATGGTTCATTTTGTTTATCGAAAAACTACAACTAGTGTCCGTAGAAAGTACGACTAGTAGTAGGAAACGCGCATTTGATCGGCTAGTGACCGCTTAGCATCATCACCGTACACATCAATCAAAAAGAATGCCATTGTAATATTTTGAAAAGATACGTTTGTGTGAAATGTTTGTGTGAACTTGTTAAAGATAACTAAAGAAAGAAAACAAAAAGCCGATAATTATACATTTACCAAATGAATATGTTACCGTCTTTATACTCATAGAATACTTCTAACAGTGACTAGCAAACTGTATGAAATTAAATGATTATCTGATGATTATCTGATGATTGTGTATAATTGTATGTTTCGGCGAATGTTAATTAACTTTAATATTGTATTTGTAAATATACCATGAGGACAAACTGTTAATTATTTCCGAGATACAACATGCGGCGCTCTCTTCAAATTGAAGCGGCAACTTTTAATCCTTTTGATTTCTTTAGTAATTTGTTTGTTACAAATTATAATTATGAACTTAATCATTGATACTCTGCACTATATATGTATGGTTGTCAGTAAGTATTTTGCAAAAGTATTATTAATATTGTTAATATTGTTCGAAGTATCTAAGCTTTTCGTAAATTTAATTTCAATAAATTGTGGATTATATTTTGTGTATTAGACATTTTGTTACACTTGTGTTCAGGATTTTACGTTTATAGTGACTATAAGAACAAATAAAGTGTTTATAATGTGTTAGTGTTGTATTATTGTGTGTTATTTGGGACTTAATGGATGACTTGTGTATTGAGTGCCAGCATCCAGTCAGGCGGTTACAGCATGCAGTCACGTGCGTTTTTAAATGGAAACATTCATTTGAACTAGAACCATACATCGATCACATTATAGACAAAATATATAGAATCGCATTAAGTAGATTTCGACTTTGATCACATTCTTTGGAAATAGAAAGAGGACGCTATTTTAATATTCCGCAAAATGAAAGAAAATGTCATTTTTGCAATACAAATACATGGTTTTGCGTAATTTATCAATCCTCATTAGCTTAGAACCTGCATGTGTATATACGTTGTATGTATGTTCATGTGATTTGTATATATGTATATGTTCCCTGTTTTTCTGTACATGTAAAAACATTAAAAATGCTGCTTTATTACAATCTCATATTATTACATTCTTAAATAACTTTGTCACTTATCATTAAAATTATAGACTATATACCATTGTTCTTTATTACCGCTGCTGTCCAAAGTCATTTTAAAAAGGGGGTACGAGTTGACTAAGGTACGAGTTGACCAAAATAGGGTACGAGTTGACTAGGGTACGAGTTGACTCAGGTACGAGTTGACCAGAAAGCTCTGAAACCATACTACCTGCTCTAATCAAAAGTAATGGAATCAAAAAACTTGTGTATTACCAAACAATTCACGGGTTAATGCAATCACACCTATGGTGACAGACACGTGTCTTGGGGTGCCCACAAAGGTCAAAGACACGCTTCAGGTGTATGTACGTGTATTACCTTGGATTCACTAATTTGATGCCCACATAATGATGGATAAAAAAAACACATTTTATTGGATATTGTAACATCCTAATCGGAATGTGCCAATTCTCTAATTATTAATAATAATCTTTAATTGCTTTCTATAATGTATACTGAATTGAGGTTGTCGCAGCTTTTAATGCAAACTTAGAGCAAACAGGGTTAGGCTAGAAAATAAATGTAACTATCAACATGATTAAGAATGATTTAAAGACACGCTACTTTAACAAGAGGCCCAAGAGGGCCTGTGGACGCTCTACTGGCTAACATGGCTCTTATAACATCAATGAAGCGAGAGACTGCCATTTACATTTTTTTGAAAGTTTTGGGCAAAATACAGCTTTTCAACTAAATCAAGGGCCGTTAAAGAACCTGGTAAAGTTTGGTAAAGATCAGATGAAAAATGAAGGCCCTACCGTATTAACGAGGCAAAATATAGCATTTTTAACTAAATCAAGAGCCATAACTCCTCTGTTACTGGTCCGACTGGTCCCACATAGAGCTAAAAAAAAATAACAATGAAGCCCCTATCGTCTTAACGAGTCAAAATATAGCATTTTTAACTAAATCAAGGGCAATAACTCCGCTGTTAATAGTCCGATCTAGCTGGTTTTCGAACTTATCAGCGCTTTCATTGATATTAACAATCTATGCAAGTTTGGTAAAGATCAAATAATAAATGAAGGTGCTAGAGTGTTCACAAGGCTTAATATGGCATTTTTCAGCAAAACGAGGGCCCTAACTCCGGTGAAATTATTTCGATCTTGCCGGTTTTCGATCTTGTTCGAGCTTTTATTGATATAAAGACACTGGCAAAGTTAAGTAAAGATCCGATTAATATTGAAGGCCCTAGAGGGTTCACAAGGCAGAAAAATGCTTTTTTTTCAGAAAAAACAAGGGCCATAACTCCGGTGTTACTGATCCGATTTAGCTGGTTTTCTTTGAGCTTTCATTGACATTAACAATCTGTGTAAGTTTGGTAAAGATCAAATAATAAATAAAGGTGCTAGAGTGTGCACAAGGCAGAAAATGGCATTTTTTCAAAAAAAACAAGGGCCATAACTCTGGTGTTACTGACCCAATTCAGCCGATTTTCGAACTTGTCCAAGCTATATTAACAATCTGTGCAAGTTTGGCAACGATCAAATAATAAATGAAGGTGCTAGAGCGTACACAAGGCAGAAAATAGCAATTTTCAGAAAAAACAAGGGCCATAACTCCGATATTACTGATCCGATTTGGCTGGTTTTCGAACTTGTCTGAGCTTTCATTGACATTAACAATCTTTGCAAGTTTGGTAAATATCAATTAATAAATGAAGGTGCTAGAGTGTTCACAAGGTTTATATGGCATTTTTCAGCAAAACAAGGGCCATAACTCCGGTGAAATTATTCCGATCTGGCTGGTTTTCGAACTTGTCTGAGCTTCCATTGATATAAAGACACTGGCAAAGTTTCGTAAAGATTCGATTGATAATGAAGGCCCTAGAGATCACAAGGCAAAAGTTTACGGACGACGGACCACAATCTAAATATAATGTTTCGATTACAAAAAATAATTTTACATAGTCCCGGCAAATTAACAATCTCTCCCAGAGGCATTACTGTATGTGCTTGCAAAGAACGACAACTCTGGGTATGTGCTTGCAAAGAACGACAACTCTGGGTAGAGATTGGCAAATTAACTGTCCAATCCGGCGCGCAATCTGGCTATTACGGTCGTGAATTGCTTACGGCACACCGAATATGGACGCAAACGGTAAGTTTTAGGTGTACTGAAAGTAAAACAAATCCCATTGAGTTCCTGTACAATATTTTCCAAGCTAGAATTTCTTGTTTTCCATTTTTCAAAATGAAGTTCAAACTAAGATCACATACATTTATTCTTAGTGGTGTGACATATTTTTCTTCTTTAATCCATGTTTGTTTTAAAATTCAAACATTGTCCCACAGGCACAGAAAACGTTTTATAGTTTCTAATCCGAGCCTTCTCTGACCTTACCAGCCCTTTTTACGATTTTTGATATTTCATCTGGCTGTGTACGGTCAGAGGAACTCCTATAGTAAAAACACGGGGATCCAGTGCTCACAGAAAATTATTTTAAGAGACAGGCCCAGGGCTTGTTGCTTCTGAAAATGGACAGGCCCTGATTTAAAGAGGCTCTACCTATATCTTTTTGTCCACCAATTGATATAAACTTTACTTAATTATAAATAGGACTATGAAAAAGGTAAATGGCAATAATTTCACCCAATGTAATATGCGTTTTGCTGGGGAAAAACAGGATTGAAAAGATCGGATTTTTGAAATTGTATTCGTAATTGTTTTAGACAAGCCGATTGCGGAGATTTTCCGATCTTATTCGTTTACAATCGGAACTACCTCGTCTGATTAGCGAAGAGTTCCGATCGATTCGTTTGCTATCGGAACTGCGCCGAATTGTTTGTAATCGCATTGCGCATGTCCGAGAAAATCGTAAAAACTCGTAGTTCTCCGGCAGGAATAAACGGCTGGGCAGCATTTTATTCAAGATATTGTTTTGATCATAATTAATAATTTACAGAACCGGAATACGAACCATGTTTCTTCTTAGAATACTAATAAAATAGCTTTGTATACATATAAATGCAGTAATATTGAGTATCTAATATTTTACATTAAAAATCGCGTAGATATAGGTAGTGCCTCTTTAAAATGGAAAGGTCCAATATATTTTTTCTTATTGGAAATGTGTCTTTATTCACTTTTATAGCACCAGGGAGTACGTTATAGGGAGGAGAAACGGGCTCGTTTTGCCGATTTATGTTGTCGCGCATGTGTTTCACTACTCCGTGAAAATGACTATTTCCGGTTGTTTCGCGAGTGTGTGAAAAACAGCAAATTCTTATAAATTATTACACTTACAAACTAAATAAAGGCGCTAAATGTAAACATAAGTATTATTTATTTACATTGTGTCCTCTGATACAGAGCGTGTATTTGTTTGCATGTTTAAAAGCACATTATACCAGACGGTTCCGTGTAACAAAGATGGCGCCACTCTGCGCCAAATAAAAAATGGTGACAGTGTATAGCTATTGCAAACGAGATACGAGACTACGGGTTATTTAGGCATTAATAATAACAAAAAGTGAATAGTAAACATATTTATCTTTGTAAAGAAGGTAATTTCATGGTGGTGATTATAAGACAAAGCCTAAAAAGAGGTGATGAAAATGTGCCTTTTGAGATATCAGCTAAATTTTTAATTTTATAGAATTAAAAATGGTGTGAAGCTATTGCAAACGAGATACGAAGTATGGGTTATATTAGGCATTAATAATAACAAAAAGTGAATAGTAGACATATTTATCTTTGTCAATAATGTAATTTCGTGATGTTGATTATAACAGAAAGCCGTAAAAAGGAGCTGTAAAAACTGCCTAATTTGTGATGTTGGCTGAAATTTTAACTTTTCAAATGTAACGCGCTTACGATCGATTTACATGTATCGATAAAATAGTAAATGGCGGCGTTCTAGCGCGACAACATAAATCGATAAACTAGAGCGTTTATGAACCCGTTTCTTCTCCCTATAACGTACTCCCTGATAGCACACATAATGACCAAACTCGGAACCTTCGCTGACTATATTTTTCTTTCTGCTACCACTTTATGCTCTCTAGTCAGCGGACTTGTTTACCACTTCGTTTCAAGTATCGTCTTTCTATCTGTTTTCGACCACCATGTGATTTCGACCGACGGCGGGAATTACGTCGGCGCACGTTTATTAAGCAAATTTCGTCATCATATTTCATGATCGTCTGCTAAATGAATAGTTCTAACAACAACAGACAACAATTGCAAATACTAATGTTTTTTAAGGCTATGGATAATCTTCCTATGGATAGTTGATCTCTTTACCAGTGTTTTCGTCATTAAATGTATCCCATTTTAAAGCAAACGTACACAAAATAAAATATTTATGATGCAATGATGATTTAATCCTTCGCCTTTCATTAGACATCAACAAGTTTTATTTACTCGTAAAATGAGAAGTAGTAAATGGGTAATATCAAGGGTGGGGTACCTGAATAAACCATGAAGCAATATCGGTGTTTGTGTTAAAAACATCTGGTAATTGTTATGTTAGTACATTTCCTACGTGACATGTGACCTAAATTCCTGACAAGCAGACGGACATGTTTTGAAAACAGCAGAAGTCGATTTTAGGGTGATGAGGGTAGACATTTAGTCATATTTTTTTCATAGAAAATAAGTACATGTTTGTTTCTTGTTAAATTTAAAAAATGGTTGATATTTTTTCATTTTTTTCTACGCTGCCAGCTAGTGTGAATTTAGGTCAACACATTTGCATAAAATTGCCTGTATGAAAATACTGCATCTCGGGATAAAAGCTATAATAAATAAGGTGATCGGAAACACATGTCGATACCTGGAAACAAACATGTTGAGGTCGTCCATTTACAAATGTTATCGGATGGAAAATAAACAAAATGTAATCAAAGTCGCGGTAGTTTTTGTTGCAGTTTGATTATTTTATTTTAGCTAACATCATATTATGTCAAATATATAATGTATTACTGAGATATGTAACCAACTGCCGTTAAGTGGTCGTAAACTAAGAGGTCGAGGATACGTTAGAATAGAATATTACATAGTAATTTATAACCGATGCAAAGGAGATAAGGCTACTAGCACTTTTGCCAAACAATAATAACAGACTTGGTGAAACTGGAGCTGAACTTGGAGCCAACTTTTTAAATCAGGTTTTATTAGACTATCAGTGACTCCTCAGGCTATATTTTTCTTCTTGTCACCACTTTCTCCAAGTTTAAGAATTAGGAGCCTAGACTAAAATTCATTTAAAAGTAGGATTCCAGGAACTCTTACATCTTAAATAATGAATAGAAATATACTTATATCTGTATTTATACATATATTTTTTTTCTTTCCATTAAAATGTTTTTGTAAAGGACAGTTTTTCTGATTCGATAAAGTAAAAAAAAAAAAAAAAATCCGAAATTATGTACCAACTACTATGACACTGCACTTTTACGGCCTGAAAATTTCACAAACATTCCATCGAAATACCATCAATTACGAACCTTTTTCATGCATTAATGTGTTTTGAATGCCAAAAATGGTATTTCTTATCAAAGAGGAAAGAAAACACAACCCTGATAGCAGGATAATGTAGTTTTATGTCAATAATTGTCGATCTCAGTTGTGACAAACTGCCGACACGAAGCCAGGCAAAATATTCAAGCTTCTTATTGTTTCAATGTGTGTATAACACATTTTAATTACTTACGGTAGTTGCAAGTGTTTTCACAGTTCACAATACACATGGGAGTATTTTGCCTTGAGGATCTTGAGATCAAGTAAAATTGATTTTGGGGATTTTTATTTTTTTTATTAAAGACAGGCCTGACGGGCTGCTTGTCTGCAAAATGAGACAGGCCCGGAATGGATTTCGAGGAGCCCCGGGCGTCGGGCTATCCCACTTTTTGAGCACTGGGATCTCCTCTCTCTCCTCTCTTGATATATATGTAAGTATTCATTTGATTAACCGGAGGCCCCAGGTTCAATCCTCCGTGGTGCCACTGAGTTCCGTCGGTGTGTTCTTGGGCAAGACACTTTCCCTTAGCCTCGTCCGTCGGATGGGGACGTAAACCGGGCGGTCCCGTGTATCGGTCTATCCTCCGAGCACGTTAAAGAACCATAGGAATCTATTCGATAATAAGAGTAGGGCAGGTTCCCGGATTCCTATGTATCCTTCCTCTCTCTCTGGGGCGGCTCTAAATAACCTATACTGTGTTGATGAGCCGTTAAACAACATTCAATTCATTTGATTAACATTTCAAGCATATAAACTGATTATCAATATATTTATTTACCTATCTGAACCAAACTATTTGTTTTATTAACCTTAATAAAGTTGTAACGGTCAACCGTTTCAGACGAAATTAAATTATTTTTTCCCCCCAACATTTGTTATTTAATATTCAGGTCAAATGTCACGTTATCGTGACCGGTGCGCCGATAAATATTCCCGCAAATTTTTTTTTTTTAAAATTGCGACCAACTTTTCCTTTTTGCACTAGCAATATTCTGAACAACATCCAATTATTTATCTTTAAAGTTTAAACCCTAACTATGCTCCGAGAAGAGTTTGTTCCACTCTAAAAATCCCTTGATGCTGTCAGTTTTTATATGACTTATTTGATGAGGGGAATATGAATGCCTTCACCTCTCGCGAGAATATTACGGGAATTTAATTAATATGCAAAATGACAATATGGTGGATACAGTAAATAAAAGTGTACTTCAAAACATAAATGTTTTATTGTGTCACTACCATCGATAAAGGTACGGCTTTATCATTGCAACTTGTTATAATAAACATTAATTGATCGATCTGTTGAGCTAAATTATCGTAAAAAATCGACCCGACACTGCAAACATCGTTGAAAGTGCATGTCTGTGCGTTTTTAGTAATCCCCCGGAAATTCAAGATGGCCACCACAGCTAAAAATAGATTTAAAATAAATAAGTTTGTAGCGACTACTTCTTCAAAACTATAAGAGATATTGATATGGGACTTTTTCTAAAATGATCAGTATGACATGATGTTGGTCCTTGTCGAAAATCGTTTTGATTTGACGTTAAACATGGCTGCCAGCGGCCATCTTTGTTTTCATAGAGTTATATAATGAAAACTTGTAGCGACTACTCCTCTGAAACTACTTGACGGATTTTCATGAAACTTCACAGGAATGTTGCTCGTAATGTCTAATTGATCCGGAAATTGATCAGGTCGGCCAGAAATTCAAGATGGCCGCCACGGTTAAAAATAGATTTTCAAAAAACAAGTCTGTAGCGACTACTTCCTGAAATCAAAATCAATCAGTAGAGCTTCAAGGTCATTGACCTCTTGTTTTTACATATTTGTGTGTTGCTTTTGTCAATTCTTACACATATATGTTGCAACCCTCCTACCCCACCCGCCCCCCCACACCCCCAGACTTGAAACTTTTTTCTTTTCTTTTTTTTACATATTTCTTTGTTGTTTTAGTCAATTCTTACACATATATGTTGCCCCCTTCCCCCGCCCCCAACCCACTCCCGCCTCTCCCCCCGCTCTCCCCCACACCCCACCCCCACTTGAAACTTTTTTTTACATATTTCTGTGTTGCTTTTGTCAATTCTTACACATATATGTTGCCCCCTCCCCCCACCCCCAACCCACTCCCGCCTCTCCCCCTGCTCTCCCCCACACCCCACCCCCACTTGAAACTTTTTTTTACATATTTCTGTGTTGCTTTTGTCAATTCTTACACATATACATGTATGTTGCCCCCTCACAGTCAAGGTCGTTCATTGCTAAGGTCAGATCCCTGAGATCATTGGGTAACTTTTGTATGCTTGTTTTGTATCATCAGTAGATGGTGTAAAGCATCACATTTTAGGTTTAACAATGTTTGTGTCTTGTCCAGCCATAATAATTATTCCTGACCATCTTTATGGCAAATGAGTTAATGAACTACTCTTCACCAAATCCTGATTAAAAGGAACAGTCTCTTTATATAAACAAAGAAAGTGAACGTTGCAAATTGAACCACACTGGAACCTATTTATTGTTGTCATTTGATTAATTTCATTAAGAAATTCATTAATTTTATTAGCTCTACTGATCAACTATCAGCTATCAGCAGAGCTTATGCCGTGGTGTGGCGTCCGTCCGTCCATAAACATTTTTTGTAGCGACTACTCCTCTAAAAGTACAGGAGGGAATTTCATGAAACTTTACAGGAATGTTGCCCATAATGTTTTGTTGATCCTAGCAAAAATTCACGATGATGTGAAATCCAAGATGGTCGCCAAAGCTAAAAATAGATTTCTGAAAAAAAACCAGGTTTGTAGTGATTACTTAAAATGATCGGCATGACCTGATGTTGGTCCTTGTCGAAAATTATTTTGATACTTTTATCGACTACTCCTCTGAAACTACCAGATGGATTTTCATGAAAATGTACAGGAATGTTGCCCATAATGTCTAGTTAGTCCTAGCAAAAATTCACATTGATGTAAAATTCAAGATGGCCGCTGAAGCTAAAGGTAGATTTTTAAAAAACAAGTGGCGACTACATCTTATAATTAATAATTATACCCCCGCAAAGTGGGAGTGGGGGTGGGGTATACTGGAATCACCTTGTCCGTATGTCCGTAGACGCAATTCTTGTCCGGGCTATTTCTCAATAACTCCTTCTTAGAATTTACTTGCTAGGAAGTATCAATATCGAGTGGACATGCGCATACTATCAAGACGTTCCGGTAAGCGATATTGATATGGGACTTTCATGATGTTGGTCCTTGTCGAAAATCATTTTGATTCGACGTGGCTGAGAGTGGTCATATTTGTTTACATAGAATTCTATAGTAAAAACTTGTAGAGTTTACTCTCCGAAACTACTATTTTCATGAAACTTAATAGAAATGTTGCTCTTGATTAGACATCAAAAATTCAGGTCGGCTGGAAATTCAAGATGGCTGCCACAGCTAAGAATGGATTTTAAAAACACAATTTTGTGGCGACTACTTTTCAAAAACCATAAGTGATATTAATTTGGAACCTTTACCAAAATGACTGCTGGCACGACATATAGTTGGTCCTAACCAAAATGCATTTCGATTCGATGTCAAACATGCATGGCCACGCGGCCATCTTTGTTTACATTGAGTTATATAGGAAAAACTTGTGGCGACTACTCTGAAGTTACTTGAAGGATTTTCATGAAACTTCACGATGACAGGAATCTTGCTGTTGATGTCTAGTTGATCCTAGCAAAAATTCAGGTCAGCTGGAAATTCAAGATGGCGATAAAAAATAGATTTTAAAAATACAAATTTGTGGCGACTACTTTTCAAAAACCAAAAGTTGTAAAGATTTGGAAAATTACTAAAATGGCTAGCACGACATGTAATTGGTCCTAAAATAAAATCCATTTCGATTTGATGTCAAACATGGCTGCAGTGGCCATCTTTGTTTACATAGAATTATTTTGGAAAAACTTGCGGCGATTACTCCTCTGAAACTACTTCATGGATTTTCATGAAACTTTACACGAATGTTGTTCTTGATGTCTAGTTATAAGTCCTAGGAAAAACCAGGTCGACTATTAAGTCAAGATGGCCACCATGGCTATAAATAGATTTTAAAAATACAATACGACTACTTCTCAAAAATCATAAGTGGTATTGATTTGGAATCTTTAGGGCTGTTCCAGGAAAAAAGGCCTGGTGGGGTCGGAACGAAAACGAATTCAAAATCTGTGGGTGGGGGGTGTCAGAAGAATTCTAATTATGTGGGTGGGGGGTGAAATGTAAATCGTATTGAGTTGTTGGAGGGTGTACATACATGTGATACCTCACGGCGTGTGATGAAATCTCACGGAATTCTAACCCCCCCACGGAATTGTGTGAAAAACTCCCGTAAAATTGCTAAAATCGATTTTTGTATGTTAGCAGACGTTGCTTCTAAAAATAAAATGAATACAAGAACGACAACTCCTACGAAATTTCGTACCTCGTACTCAATTAGATTCGTACTATTTTACATTGTACTCCATTTGATTCATACTATCGGTTATTTTCCAGAGGGGAAGTTATTAGGCAGCCAACCGTGCAGCCGTCTTTTGCACATCCGTTTTTGAAAAATCGCGGCCAATATTTGGTGGTGAGGGTGGGTTAAATTTTTTTTTTTTTTTTTTTAAACTCTTACTTTCTCAATATTTTTATGTTTTGTAAGTATGAAAATATAACAACAAACTTTAAAAGGACACTGGTTTTAAGTATTAAAGCACATTATTGAGCATAACCAAATAACAGAGAAATGTTTATCAATTGTTATTAAATAAAACAGGATTGTTTTCTTTATGAATATGGACCAAGGCCTACAGGATTGTTTTCTTTATGGATATGGACCCAGGCCTACAATATTGTTTTCTTTATGAATATGGACCCAGGCCTACAGGATTGTTTTCTTTATGAATATGGACCCAGGCCTACAGGATTGTTTTCTTTATGAATATGGACCCAGGCCTATAGGATTGTTTTCTTTATGGATATGGACCCATGCCTACAGGATTGTTTTCTTTATGGATATGGACCCAGGCCTACAAGATTGTTTTCTTTATGGATATGGACCCAGGCCTACAGGATTATTTTCTTTATGAATATGGACCCAGGCCTACAGGATTGTTTTCTTTATGAATATGGACCCAGGCCTACAGGATTGTTTTCTTTATGAATATGGACCCAGGCCTACAGGGTTGTTTTCTTTATGAATATGGACCCAGGCCTACAGGATTGTTTCTTTATGAGTATGGACCCAGGCCTACAGGATTGTTTTCTTTATGAATATGGACCCAGGCCTATGGACTCAGGCCTACAAGATTGTTTTCTTTATGAATATGGACCCAGGCCTACAGGATTGTTTTCTTTATGGATATGGACCCAGGCCTACAGGATTTTTTTCTTTATGAATATGGACCCAGGCCTACAGGATTGTTTTCTTTATGAATATGGACCCAGGCCTACAGGATTGTTTTCTTTATGAATATGGACCCAGGCCTACAGGATTGTTTTATGAATATGGACCCAGGCCTATGGACCCAGGCCTACAAGACTGTTTTCTTTATGAATATGGACCCAGGCCTACAGGACTGTTTTCTTTATGAATATGGACCCAGGCCTACAAGATTGTTTTCTTTATGAATATGGACCCAGGCCTACAGGATTGTTTTCTTTATGAATATGGACCCAGGCCTACAAGATTGTTTTCTTTATGAATATAGACCCAATCCTCAGGTCCATTTTCAATGTTACCCCTAGGAAAAAGCTTATCTGGAGCACTGATTATAAGAGTGATTTGAAGGTCAATTTATCAAATTTAATAAATTTGTAAAAAGTTCTAATTCTGTGGGTGGGGGGTTCTTGGCGAATTCAAATTCTGTGGGTGGGGGGTGTTTTTTTGACTGTCGTTCTTGCCCCCCCCAGGCCTTTTTTCCTGGAAAAGCCCTTACTAAAACTGGCATGACATGTAATTGGTCCTAAACAAAATTATTTTGATTCAATGTCAAGTTTTACATGGCTGCCACATAGTGTTATATAGGAAATAGTGTTATATAGGAAATCTTGTGGCGACTACTTCTCTGAAAATGCTGATCCTATTTTTATAGAACTTCTCAGGTTTCCAAAGCTGACCTAGCTGTTAAATCTATCAGTCATTGACCTCTTGTTAAAAAACAGATGTTGTTTGTTTTTTAGATGTTTTGATCAACGCAGAATCGTCCGCTGGGTCCAGTAATTGTGCCAAACAGAGTCATCCTGAGAAGATTACTAAGCGGACTTACTTTGATAAAACTTGCACAATTGAAACTCTTGCCAAGAAAGTTCGTGCTCAGAAGAATCGTGATAAGGCTCGTATAATTGATCCTCCGACCAAGAAGATTCCTGCTAGGGGGACTTCCATACATAGGGGTCGTGCAGTTGATTCTATTAGGAAGACTTACTTTGATACTTGCACAATTGATACACTTGATACCCTTGCCGAGACAAATGGTGCTAAGAAGAAGCGTGATAAGACTCGTGCAGTTGATCCTCTGACCAAGAACACTCCTGTCAGTCAGTCTTGCGTTCCTGAGACTCCTGCAGTTGATCCTGTTAAGACAATTCCTGCTAAGTGGACTTACTTTGGTAAGGCTCGCGCAATTAATATCCTTGCCAAGAAAAATTGTGCTCAGAAGAAACGTGATACGACTTGTTCAATTGATTTTCCGAGCGAGAAGACTCCTGCTCAGTGGAATCATGCCATGCTGCGTAGTACTACTAGTAGTAATAGTGCTCAGAGCACTCATGGTGAGAAATACTTCTTTTGAGCAGGTTTATGTGAAACAAGATTTGTATATAAGCTTTAATTTTCGAGGAGAATTCAAAAACTATTCTGAAGTCACAGTAAATTTGTCAATACGTATGCTACCAGAGTATAACTTTTAAAGCATTAAAGATATTTTCATGAAATTTGGGACTTATCAATCTAGATGTCTTATGGTGCCTTTTGATATAACTTCCCAGTCCAGGGAATATTATGGATTGCATTTGAGTTCACTGGGGTCACTGTTGCTAAATGATAGAAAAATGGTTTCTGGGCAATTACTTTATAGTTAGGAATGAGATATATTGAAATGAAACTTTGTGTGTTGGTAGCTTATATGGAAAGGAAGCTTAGGATAGCATTTTAAGGTCAAGGTCACTGTTACTAAAAATAGAAAAATGGTGTCCGGCAAATAACTTTAGATAGGAATAAAACATTGAAGGGAAATTTGGTATGTAGGTTATAGGGAAAGGAAGCTTGAAATTGCATTTGAGATCAACTGGGTTCAAGTTCACTTACTTAAAATAGAAAAACTGTTTCTGGGCAATAACTTTATGAATAAGATATTGGAATGAAACTTGGTGACGAAAACCAGGTTTTCAGGAATTTTCCACGTTTTCTGTTAGCAGTTTATTTATTGCTTCCTTGTATTTACAAGGCAATCTTATACAGAGCTGTAGATAATTATACCCCCGCAAAGTGGGAGTGGGGGTGGGGTATACTGGAATCACCTTGTCCGTATGTCCGTAGACGCAATTCTTGTCCGGGCTATTTCTCAATAACTCCTTCTTAGAATTTACTTGCTAGGAAGTATCAATATCGAGTGGACATGCGCATACTATCAAGACGTTCCGGTAAGCGATATTGATATGGGACTTTCATGATGTTGGTCCTTGTCGAAAATCATTTTGATTCGACGTGGCTGAGAGTGGTCATATTTGTTTACATAGAATTCTATAGTAAAAACTTGTAGAGTTTACTCCCCGAAACTACTTGACGGATTTTTATGAAACTTCATAGGAATGTTGCTCTTGATTAGACATCAAAAATTCAGGTCGGCTGGAAATTCAAGATGGCTGCCACAGCTAAAAATGGATTTTAAAAACACAATTTTGTGGCGTTTACTTCTCAAAAACCATAAGTGATATTAATTTGGAAACTTTACCAAAATGACTGCTGGCACGACATGTAGTTGGTCCTAACCAAAATGCATTTCGATTCGATGTCAAACATGCATGGCCACGCGGCCATCTTTGTTTACATTGAGTTTTTATAGGAAAAACTTGTGGCGACTACTCCTCTGAAGTTACTTGAAGGATTTTCATGAAACTTCACAGGAATCTTGCTGTTGGTGTCTAGTTGATCCTAGCAAAAATTCAGGTCAGCTGGAAATTCAAGATGGCTGCCACAGATAAAAAATAGATTTTAAAAATACAAGTTTGTGGCGACTACTTTTCAAAAACCAAAAGTTGTAAGGATTTGGAAAATTACTAAAATGGCTAGCACGACAGGTAGTTGGTCCTAAAATTAAATTCATTTCGATTCGATGTCAAACATGTCTGCCAGCGGCCATCTTTGTTTACTTAGACTTATTTTGGAAAAACTTGCGGCGATTACTCCTCTGAAAGTACTTTATGGATTTTCATGAAACTTTACACGAATGTTGCTCTTGATGTCTAGTTATAAGTCCTAGGAAAAACCAGGTCGACTATTAAGTCAAGATGGCCACCATGGCTATAAATAGATTTTAAAAATACAATACGACTACTTCTCAAAAATCATATTAAGTGGTATTGATTTGGAAACTTTACTAAAACTGGCATGACATGTAATTGGTCCTAAACAAAATTATTTTGATTCAATGTCAAGTTTTACATGGCTGCCACATAGTGTTATATAGGAAATAGTGTTATATAGGAAATCTTGTGGCGACTACTTCTCTGAAAATGCTGATCCTATTTTTATAGAACTTCTCAGGTTTCCAAAGCTGACCTAGCTGTTGTTTGTTTTTTAGATGTTTTGATCAACGCAGAATCGTCCGCTGGGTCCAGTAATTGTGCCAAACAGAGTCATCCTGAGAAGATTACTAAGCGGACTTACTTTGATAAAACTTGCACAATTGAAACTCTTGCCAAGAAAATTCGTGCTCAGAAGAATCATGATAAGGCTCGTATAATTGATCCTCCGACCAAGAAGATTCCTGCTAGGGGGACTTCCATACATAGGGGTCGTGCAGTTGATTCTATTAGGAAGACTTACTTCGATACTTGCACAATTGATACACTTGATACCCTTGCCGAGACAAATGGTGCTAAGAAGAAGCGTGATAAGACTCGTGCAGTTGATCCTCTGACCAAGAACACTCCTGCCAGTCAGACTTACATTCTTGAGACTCATGCAGTTGATCCTGTTAAGAGAATTCCTGCTAAGAGGACTTACTTTGGTAAGACTCGCGCAATTAATACCCTTGCCGAGAAAAATTGTGCTCAGAAGAAACGTGATACGACTTGTTCAACTGATTTTCCGAGCGAGAAGACTCCTGCTCAGTGGAATCATGCCATGCTGCGTAGTACTACTAGTAGTAATAGTGCTCAGAGCACTCATGGTGAGAAATACTTCTTTTGAGCAGGTTTATGTGAAACAAGATTTGTATATAAGCTTTAATTTTTGAGGAGAATTAAAAACTATTCTGAAGTCACAGTAAAAATTTGTCAATACATATGCTACCAGAGCATAACTTTTAAAGCATTCAAGATATTTTCATGAAATTTGGGACTTACCAATCTAGATGTCTTATGGTGCCTTTTGATATAACTTCCCAGTCCAGGGAATATTATGGATTGCATTTGAATTCACTGGGGTCACTGTTGCTAAATGATAGAAAAATGGTTTCTGGGCAATTACTTTATAATTAGGAATGAGATATTGAAGTGAAACTTTGTGTGTTGGTAGCTTATATGGAAAGGAAGCTTAGGATAGCATTTTAAGGTCAAGGTCACTGTTAATAAAAATAGATTGAATTGAATTGGGTTTTAAGGTGCACCAACACATGAAATGGTTATATGGCGCATAACAGGCATGAACATGCCAGGCTTATCCTCCATGTACATCAAGATAAAATATGGAGAACGGGCCGAGTTGCTGCAAATTCTATCGAAGAAACTCCATTTACGCTGGAGCCACGTTTATTGTTTTTCTGCCACTGCTCTTTTGATGTGAGCGAGATGGCACCTGAAACGACGCATGAAGACCTTTAATGAACATGAACAAAAAAAGATAAAATGAACATGAATTTGGGGGGATTCTACCCCTCTGCCTACCCGTCCAAAGGGATCTGCAGTGGCCCTATTCTTTGCCCCGTGACCAAACGGGGGGCCCCCGGGAACCACACGGGCCAACTAAAAATAGAGAAAAAAATGGTGTCCGGCAAATAACTTTAGATAGGAATAAAACATTGAAGGGAAATTTTGCTATGTACATGCAGGTTATAGGGAAAGGAAGCCTGAAATTGCATTTGAGATTACCTGGGTTCAAGTTCACTTACTTAAAATAGAAAAACTGTTTCTGGTCAATAACTTTATGAATAAGATATTGGAATGAAACTTGGTGTCGAAAACCAGGTTTTCAGAAATTGTCCACGTTTTCTGTTAGCAGTTTATTTCATTGCTTCCTTGTATTCACAAGGCAATCTTATACAGAGCTGTCAATAATTATACCCCCACAAAGTGGGAGTGGGGGTGGGGTATACTGGAATCACCTTGTCCGTCTGTCCGTAGACGCAATTCTTGTCCGGGCTATTTCTCAATAACTCCTTCCTAGAATTTCGAGAAACTTGCTAGGAAGTGTCAATATTGAGTGGACATGCGCATACTATCATGAAGTTCCTGTTCGATAATTTTACATTGAGTTATGGCCCTTTGTATTTCTAATGTATATACAATATAAAATTCTTGTCCGGACTATTTCTCTAAAAGTCCTTGTTAGAATTTAGCAAAACTTGCTAGGAAGTATCAGTATCAAGTGGAAATGTGCATACTATCATGACGGTTCAATAATTTTCCACTGAGTTATGACCCTTTCTATTTTTATTGCATTTCATACTTGGTAGTGAAAGCTGTCCGCATGTCCGTAGACGCAATTCTTGTCAGGGCTATTTCTAAATAACTCCTTCCAAGAATTTCGCGAAACTTGCTAGGAAGTATCAATATCGAGTGGACATGCACATACTGTCATAACGTTACAGTTTGATAATTTTCCACTGATTTGTGGCCCTTTGTATTTTTAATATATATATAATACAAAATTCTTGTCCGGGCTATTTCTCTAAAACTCCTTTTTAAAATTTAGCGAAACTTGCTAGACAGTATCAATATCAAGTGGAGATGTGCATACTGTCATGACGTTCCAGTTTAATAATTTTCCACAGAGTTATGGTCCTTTGTATTTTTAAATGCATTTCATACTTGGTAGTGAAATAGAAAATTCTTGTCTGTGCTATTTCTCTAAAAACCCATGTTAGAAATTATTGAAACTTGCTATGAAGCATCAATATCAAGTGAATATGCGCATATTATCCTGATGTTCCGTCTCGATAATTTTCCACTGAGTTGTGGCCCTTTTGTATATCTAGTATATATATATATTAAATACAAAATTCTTGTCCGCGCTATTTCTCTAAAACTCCTTGTTAGAATTTATTGAAACTTACTAGGAAGTATCAATATCAAGTGGAGATGTGCATACTGTCATGACGTTCCAGTTCAATAATTTTTCACTGAGTTGTGGCCCTTTGTTTTTTTAATGCATTTCATACTTCGTAGTCAAATAGAAAATTCTTGTTCGGGCTATTTCTTTAAAACTCCATGTTATAATTTCGTGAAACTTGCTACAAAGCATCAAGTGGAGATGCGCATATTGTCGTGACGTTGCGGTTTGATAATTTTCCACTCAGTTATGGCCCTTTGTATTTTAATGCATTTCATACTTGGTAGTCAAAATTCTTGTTCGGGCTTTTTCTCTATAATATATGTCTATATATCGTATAGGAACAAAGTATTGTATGTTTACCCACTCCCCAACAAGTTGCCAGCGGAGGACAGTTCTAGTTTTTGACTGCAATGAGTATTTACTCATCAGATTAAAAATGAATGAGTATCAAGGAATATAGTTCATCCTTTTAATACATTTTAAAAGACACAACCATTCTGATTAAATGGATGTTAAGTAAAATGAAACACTCTATGGCCTTCTTAATATAAGACTCATGATTTTTACAAGTTTTCAGTATTGTAGTAACTTGATGGGTAAAGATACTCACAATTTTAAAAAACTGAGGGTTTTTGTAAAAAGTAGTATGAGTACTCAAAAACTCGGCTTATCTACAGCTCTGCTTAACCTTGATGACAAAATACTTCGACCGAAAGGAGAAATAAAATGCCAGTAAGAATGCATTGTTTTCAAGTTGCAAATATTTACACTTGCAAAAAAGGCAAGTTTATAAAAAAGTTAAATTCGACTCCTGGACTGTCAGACTCTAATAGTGTATTATCTTTAATTGATGAAAGCTTGGACGAGTTCAGAAACATAAATATCGGATTATAAACTCCCTTGATTGATGAAAAAATGCTATAGCACCATCATATGGCCCTTGAATTATTTAAAATATTTACACTGTTGCATTATCCTTACTTGATTTAAAGTTGCAGCAAATTATTATGTCTCACCCCATATATGGGGAGACATGTTGTTTTTGCCTTGGACGTCCGTCCGTCACATCTGTCCGTCACAAGTCGTGTCCGCTCCATATCTCTTGAACCGCTTGAGGGATTTTGAAATAACTTGGCACAAACGTTCACCATATCGAGACGACATGCAGAGTGCGACTTCCAGCCATGTCCATTTAAGGTCAAGGTCTCACTTAGAGGTCGAAGGTCATATACGCTATATTTAGTGTCTGCTCCACATCTCTTGATGAGGGATTTTGAAATAACTTGGCACAAATGTTCACCATATCGAGACGACATGCAGAGCGCAACTTCTAGCCACGTCCTTTCAAGGTGAAGGTCACACTTAGAGATCGAAGGTCATATGCACTAAGTTTCGTGTCCGTTCCATATCTCTTGAACCGCTTGAGGGATTTGAAATAACATGGCACAAATGTTCACCATATCGAGATGACCTGCAGAGCGCAACTTTCAGCCAGGTTGGTTCAAGGTCAAGGCACATTTAGAGGTCAACTTAGAGGTCAAATATCATATGCGTCCACTCCATATCTCTTAAAACGCATGAGGGATATCAAGTACAGTATGAGAGTACATGACTATAGTGTAACAGCAGTGCATGAAAACCATTCATTGGCATGGACTGCACTATAATCACAGTAAACCAAGCATTTCATGCCCGGTAGCCATTAGATCAGTATATCCTCAGTCTAAACAGGTACATATCCATTATGTTTGTCCATTACATGGGGGGAGACATTTGTTTGTTACAAAAACAACCCAGTCTAGTTAATATGTGACTTCGATGTCATTGGAGAAAGTAATTGGTAGTTCCAAAATTATAAAGCCTGCAGCACTAACTTTATTCGCTAAACTTCTATTTATTGTTAAAGAATGTGTCATTTTACTTGCAGATGCTGTCAGTGACATGGGGATTAACGTGGATGCTCGACGACCCCTGCATGTTATATTTAAGTCAATTCCCATGTGTGAAATAATAGCCACACTTTTGAAACCAACACAGCTAGGTAATAATTTGGAAAAGGGATGCTCTGCTCTGCTCGCCATAAGCATTTCTTCAATACTCACAACTTTTAAAGAAAGTAGATTTGTAATATTCAAGTTACAAATGCAGAAGTTACAAGGTAAAACTATCATTGAAGGTGATGAATACCCCGCTTAAATTCTAAGCATAGGGCCATAATTGATACTCTTCTTCTCTATTAGTTGCAATACTCTTTTTCTCTATTAGTTATAATTCTTGTAATACTCTTCTTCTCTATTACAGATGGTCCCACGCGAAACTTGCATTTTCCGCTTAGCTCCGCGGAAAAACTGGTTAGCAGACCCGCGATGATAGCGTGAAAGTCTGCCCTTCTAAATGACTTTATTTTTTCGGTGAAATGTTTCATCGCAGAATCGCGGCGGGTAATAAGGTGGAAACCCGCGCTTCACCGCATTTTTTTCCCCAGGTTACCTTTAAATATCTACTGTAGATTTAATAATAATAAAATTAAAATCTAGAAACTGTTTTTGCATGTTCATGTGAATTGCATACATGTACATTACATGTATCTAAAGAGTGAATTTATCACAGTTTTGACGGCATACTAAAATATGCTGGATTAAAGAAACTTAGACCAAACAAAACTTATGAAAACATTAACATTGAACAAAGGCCGCATAGTAATTATATCATTAACCAAATTGAGTTTTGACATTTAGAAAACAACAATTATTTTTAATTAGTTATGATCCTATGGTTTGTTCTTCTTTTGAATAGCCAAAAGATATTATATACATATGCACGCCATTTCTTTAATAAAAGTATATATCTGGTAAGTATTAAATAATAGACGCTACACAAAGTGCACATGCATTTTTGTTTTTATTCAAGAATTGTATATTTGTATAAAAGGATTATTGTTTGTTAGTATGGTGTTTTACGTTGTTTTCAACACAGTCGGATGAATCTTAGCCATTACTCCCCTTGCTACGACTCTGAAAAATATATGCTTTTATTTAATAAGAATAGCCAATACATCAATTAAATTATTTCTTCTTTATAGTTAAACGTACTACTTATAATCGTCATATATATATGTGATAACATGATAGCCGTCAAAGCTTTGTCGTAAATCACTGGTAAATCATGTATTGTACATCTGTAAATAAAGTGAAAGACAAAAGTATACTGCTTGGAACTTTCATTATGGCATGCAATTGTTCTAATAATTGCAATCAGGAAAAAATAAACACTTGACCGTGTCTTTATTTAATCCTGTTTCCTAAAGCCACTGATTTAATTGTATTTCTAAATAAATTGATTTAATTGTCCGTTCGCAAGACAATATATGGATATGCGCATTTTCATTTTTAGCTCTACTGATCAGAGATCAGCAGAGCTTATGCCGTGGTGCGGCGTCCGTCGTCCGTCTGTCTGTCTGTCTGTCCGTAAACTTTTACTTGTAGCGACAACTCCTCTGAAACTACTGAATTGATTTTCATGAAACTTTACAGAAATGTTGCCCATGAAGTCTAGTTGATCCTAGCAAAAATTCATGTTGATGTGAAATCCTAGATGGCCGCCAAATCTAAAAATAGGTTTTTAAAAAACAAGTTTGTAGCGACTACTTCTTGAAAACTATAAGTGATATTGATATGGGACTTTTTCTAAAATGATCAGCATGACATGATGTTGGTCCTTGTCAAAAATCGTTTTGATTCGACGTTAAACATGGCTGCCAGCGGCCATCTTTGTTTACATAGAATTATATAATGAAAACTTGTAGCGACTACTCCTCTGAAACTACTTAACGGATTTTCATGAAACTTCACAGGAATGTTGCTTTTGATGTCTAATTGATCCTAGCAAAATTTTAGGTCGGCCGGAAATTCAAGATGGCCGCCACGACTAAAAATAAATTTTCAAAATACAAGTTTGTAGCGACTTCTTCTTGAAAACTATAAGTGATATTGATATGGGACTTTTTCTTAAATGATCAGCATGACATGATGTTGGTCCTTGTCAAAAATTGTTTTGATTCAACATTAAACATTGCTGCCAGCGGCCATCTTTGTTTACATAGAGTTATATAGTAAAAACTTGTAGCGACTACTCCTTTGAAACTACTTGGCGGATTTTCATGACACTTTACAGGAATGTTGTTCTTAATGTCTAATTGATCCTAGCAAAATTTCAGATCGGCCAGAAATTCAAGATGGCCACCACAGCTAAAAATAGATTTTTAAAAAAGAAGTTTGTAGCGACTACATCTTGAAAACTATAAGTGATATTGATATGGGACTTTTTGTAAAATGATCAGCATGACATGATGGTTATCAGAGTCAAACATTATTTTGATTCGACGTTAAACATGGCTGCCGGCGGCCATCTTTGTTTACATAGAATTATATAATGAAAACTTGTAGCGACTACTCCTCTGAAACTACTTGACGGATTTTCATGAAACTTCACAGGAATGTTGCTCTTGATGTCTTATTGATCCTAGCAAAATTTCAGGTCGGCCAGAAATTCAAGATGGCCGCCACGCTTAAAAATAAATTTTCAAAAAACAAGTCTAGCGACTACTTCCTGAAATCAAAATCAATCAGTAGAGCTTCAAGGTCATTGACCTCTTGTTAGGTAGAGTTGGAAATTGTGTATATAACAGTGGTCAGTCTATTATAAACCCTTTGAATGATGTTGGGGCATTTTTTGCAAGTTTACTTGGATCAAGGTTTACGTGACAAGTAGCAGGTGTTGAATTTTTCCCATTTAGGAGAGTACTCAATTGAATGTTTTTTTTGTCTCGCCTTTTCGAAGAAAAAAAGAGACATAGGTGTTGCTTTTCCGGCGGCGGCGGCGGCGGCAACATTCAAGTTTTGCGTTTAGGTCATTTTCTCACAAACTGTATGCACTAGACCTTTCAAACTTTGCTTAAAGTTGTATCTTGAGTGGTACATCGCAACGTGACTAAGCAAATGTGGAAGTGACCTTGACCCTCCAAGTAAGGGACAGATAACTTAATGATTTTTAGGTTCAACTTTTGCGTTTAGGTCACTTTTTCACAAACTGTATGAATTAGACCTTGTAAACTTTGCTTATAGTTGTATCTAGGGTTGTACATCGCAACGTGACAAAGCATATGTGGATGTGACCTTGACTTTCCAAGCAAAGGGCAGATAACCTTATTCGTTTTATCTTCAACTTTGGCGTTTAGGTCACTTTTTCACAACCTGTATGCACTAAGACCTTTCAAACTTTGCTTATACAGTTGCTGCCACGCGGATAACGACTAATCCCACTCATCGCGGCGATTTTATCTCACCCCGGACACACTGATTTTGTCCCCGCGATTCACGGACAGCCCGCTCATCGCGGGGATAATAGATTTTTTCCACCGCGACACAATCACCACGATTCAACGTGATCTGTTTTGATTCGCACACCGCTTTGCCCGGTGTGAAATCGCAGGCCATCGCCGCGATTTATCTTCAGTATCAATGTACAAGTGTGCAGTCAATTTAATGCATTAATATTCAATAACTATTAACAACCCGAAGCAAAAGACAATTTTATTTTTGTTTTCGGAAAATTCAAATGCCAGATAATGTATACTGGGTCACGATAATTATATGGCGGTTCCTATTACCGACTTCGCGGTGACTGAACATAAAATTCAACTAGTAATTCTTATACTGGAAATTAGAATTATATTTTTAGCTCTACTGGCCAAGGACCAGCAGAGCTTATGGGATGGTGTGTTGTCCGTCTTCCGTCGTCCATCGTCCGTCGTCCGTTAACTTTTGCTTGTGTACACTCTAGAGGCCACATTTCTGATGCAATCATCATGAAACTTTGTCAGAAAGTTCGAAAATGGGTCATGTGGGGTCAAAAACTAGGTCACTAGGTCAAATATTGGAAAAACCTTGTGTACACTCTAAAGGCCATATTTTTGACCCGAGCTTGATGCAACTTTGTCAGAATGTTTGTCTTAATTATATCTTGGTCAAGTTTGAAAAAGGGTCACATGGGGTTAAAAACTAGGTCACTAGGTCAAATACTTGAAAAACCTTGTGTACACTCTAGAAGCCGTATTTCTGACCCAATCTTCATGAAACTTTGTCAAAATGTTTGTCTTAATTATATCTTGGTCAAGTTCAAAAATGGGTCACATGGTGTTAAAAACTAGGTCACTAGGTCAAACTTTGGAAAAACCGTGTGTACACTCTAGAGGCCATATTTTTGACCTGATCTTGATGAAACTTTGTCAGAATGTTTGTCTTAATGAAATCTCGGTCAAGTTCAAAAATGGGTCATGTGGGGTCAAAAACTAGGTCACTAGGTCAAATACTTGAAAAAACTTGTGTACACTCTAGAGGTCATATTTGTTACCTAATCTTGATGAAACTTTGTCAAATTGTTTATCTTAATTATATCTTGATCAAGTTCGAAAATGGGTCACATGAAGTTAAAAACTAGGTCACTAGGTCAAATATTGAAAAAACCTTGTGTACACTCTAGAGGCCATATTTTTGACCCGAGCTTGATGCAACTTTGTCAGAATGTTTGTCTTAATTATATCTTGGTCAAGTTTGTAAATGGGTCACATGGGGTAAAACACTAGGTCACTAGGTTAAATATTGGAAAAACCTTGTGTACACTCTTTGTCAAAATGTTTGTCTTAATTATATCTTGGTCAGGTTCAAAAATGGGTCACATGGTGTTAAAAACTAGGTCACTAGGTCAAACTTTGGAAAAACCGTGTGTACACTCTAGAGGCCATATTTTTGACCCGATCTTGATGCAATTTTGTCAGAATATTTGTCTCAATTATAGCTTGCTAAAGTTCGAAAATGGGTCACACAGGGTCACACAGGGTCAAAAACTAGGTCACTAGTACACTCTAGAGGCCATATTTCTGACCCGATCTTGATGAAACTTTGTCGAAATGTTGTCTTAATTATATTTTGGTCAAGTTCGAAAATGGGTCCCATGGGGTCAAAAACTAGGTCACTAGGTCAAATACTTGAAAAACCTTGTGTACACTCTAGACACCATGTAGTACGACTCGATTCATCAATGGTATAACAGCCAGTAGAGCGTTCACAGGCCCTCTTGGGCCTCTTGTTAATTAATCGTTATTTAAACATATTTTACTATTCTGCTGTTGGTTATTAATACATCGATGGGTTCTTTAGTCAGAAATAATCCGAAAAAATGTAAAGAATTTCGGGTCATAAACCCGTTATTAGTGCCGCCTTGTTAATAGGTACACATATCGCAAATGATTGTGGGTAGCCAATTTATGTCCGGTGAAGAGAAATGCGACTTTTGGACAACAAAAACGAAAAACACATTTTATTAAATGCATTAAAAGTTTGAAATACGTATTGCTTTCAAAATTGTTCATTGTATTTATCATTTTTATTACATTTTTCATTGATCCGTGCTCTAATTTCCCCCGCGTTCCCCCGCGAATCTATCACGGAGAATCGCGGTGATTCTTTCTTTCGAGACTGGATTTTGCAATTGCGGCGATTTTTATAGTCGCGGGGAATCCCCGCGATATTTTGGGTGACAATCCGCGGTACAATCGCGGGGATTTGTGACTTCTATTGAAAAACGGCCGCGGGGATGCTGCGAATAAGTCGTAATCCGCGTGGCAGCAACTGTAGTTGTATCTTGAGTGGTACATTGCAACGTGACAAAGCAAATGTGGATGTGACCTTCACCAACCAAGCAAAGGGCAGATAACTTTAATTGTTACATTTACATCACTTTCTCATGAACTATAATTATGCGCTAGATGTTTTAAACCTAATTTATAGCTTAATCTGGAAGAAAAAATATTCTATTTTGATATAGTTGTGTCTTGGGTAGTGCGTCTTTTTGGACCTATGGATTTCATCTATGACCTTGATCTACTTTTTTGGAGCTGATGATTTTTAGCTCTACTGGCCAAGGGCCTTGGCCTTCATTTTTCATCTGATCTTTACCAAACTTTAACAGATTGTTAAATTATCAATGAAAGCTCGGGCAAGTTTGGACACCAGCCAGATCGCCCAGTAACGGCGGAGTTATGGCCCTTGATTTAGTTAAAATGCTATATTTTGCCTCGTTAATACGATAGGGCTTTCATTTTTTCATCTGATCTTTACCAAACTTTTTTTTTTGTTTAATTTTTTTTTTAGCTCTACTGATCAGAGATCAGCAGAGCTTATGCCGTGGTGCGGCGTCCGTCGTCCGTCTGTCCGTCTGTCCGTCTGTCCGTCCGTCTGTCCGTTAACTTTTATTTGTAGCGACTACTCCTCTGAAACTACTGGATGGATATTCATAAAACTTTACAGAAATGTTGCCCATGAAGTCTAGTTGATCCTAGCAAAAATTCATGTTGATGTGAAATCCAAGATGGCCGCCAAAGCTAAAAATAGATTTTTTAAATTCAAGTTTGTAGCGACTACTTCTTGAAAACTATAAGTGATATTGATATGGGACTTTTTCTAAAATGATCAGCATGACATGATGTTGGTCCTTGTCGAAAATCGTTTTGATTTGACGTTAAACATGGCTGCCAGCGGCCATCTTTGTTTACATAGAGTTATATAATGAAAACTTGTAGCGACTACTCCTCTGAAACTACTTGACAAATTTTCATGAAACTTCAAATGAATGTTGCTCTTGATGTCTAAATGATCCTAGCAAAATTTCAGGTCGGCCGGAAATTCAAGATGGCCGCCACGGCTAAAAATAAATTTTCAAAATACAAGTTTGTAGCGACTACTTCTTGAAAACTATAAGTGATATTGATATGGGACTTTTTCTAAAATGATCAGCATGACATGATGTTGGTCATTATCAAAAATCGTTTTGATTCGACGTTAAACGTGGCTGCCAGCGGCCATCTTTGTTTACATAGAGTTATATAGTAAAAACTTGTAGCGACTACTCCTCTGAAACTACTTGGCGGATTTTCATGAAACTTTACAGGAATGTTGCTCTTAATGTCTAATTGATCCTAGCAAAATTTCAGGTCGGCCGGAAATTCAAGATGGCCGCCATGGCTAAAAATAGATTTTCAAAATACAAGTTTGTAGCGACTACTTCTTGAAAACTATAAGTGATATTGATATGGGACTTTTTCTAAAATGATCAGCATGACATGATGTTGATCCTTGTGGAAAATTATTTTGATTCGACGTTAAACATGGCTGCCAGTGGCCATCTTTGGTTACACAGAGTTATATAGTAAAAACTTGTAGCGACTACTCCTCTGAAACAACTTGACGGATGTTCATGAAACTTCACAGGAATGTTGATCTTGATGTCTAGTTGATCCTATAAAAATTTCAGGTCGGCCAGAAATTCAAGATGGCCGCCACATCTAAAAATAGATTTAAAATAAATAAGTTTGTAGCGACTACTTCTTCAAAACTATAAGAGATATTGATATGGGACTTTTTCTAAAATGATCAGTATGACATGATGTTGGTCCTTGTCGAAAATCGTTTTGATTTGACGTTAAACATGGCTACCAACGGCCATCTTTGTTTACATAGAGTTATATAATGAAAACTTGTAGCGACTACTCCTCTGAAACTATTTGACGGATTTTCATGAAACTTCACAGGAATGTTGCTCTTAATGACTAATTGATCCTAGCAAAATTTCAGGTCGGCCGGAAATTCAAGATGGCCGCCACGGTTAAAAATAGATTTTCAAAAAACAAGTCTGTAGGCGACTACTTCCTGAAATCAAAATCAATCAGTAGAGCTTCAAGGTCATTGACCTCTTGTTAATATATATAATTATTTTTTAGATGTTTTTTAGATGTTTTTTAGATGTTTTTTTATTTTTTTCATTTCATTCATTGATTGATTTTATTATTATTATTTATTTTTTTTTAGCTCGACTGATCAGAGATCAGCAGAGCTTATGCCATGGTGCGGCGTCCGTCGTCCATCCGTCCGTCCGTCCGTCTGTCCGTAAACTTTTATTTGTAGCGACTACTCCTCTGAAACAACTGGATGGATATTCATGAAACTTTACAGAAATGTTGCCCATAAAGTCTAGTTGATCCTAGAAAACATTCATGTTGATGTGAAATCCAAGATGGCTGCCAGATCTAAAAATAGGTTTTTAAAAAACAAGTTTGTAGCGACTACTTCTTGAAAACTATAAGTGATATTGATATGGGACTTTTTCTAAAATGATCAGCATGACATGATGTTGGGCCTTGTCAAAAATCGTTTTGATTCGACGTTAAACATGGCTGCCAGTGGCCATCTTTGTTTACATAGAGTTATATAGTAAAACTTGTAGCGACTACTCCTCTGAAACTACTTGTCGGATTTTCATGAAACTTTACTGGAATGTTGCTCTTGATGTCTTATTGATCCTAGCAGAATTTCAGGTCGGTCGGAGATGGCCGCCACGGCTAAAAATAGATTTTTTACTAAATAAGTTTGTAGCGACTACTTCTTGAAAACTATAAGAGATATTGATATGGGACTTTTTCTAAAATGATCAGCATGACATGATGGTTATCCGAGTCGAACATTATTTTGATTCGACGTTAAACATGGCTGCCAGTGGCCATCTTTGTTTACATAGAGAGATATAATGAAAACTTGTAGCGACTACTCCTCTGCAACTACTTGACGGATTTTCATGAAACTTCACACGAATGTTGCTCTTGATGTCTAATTGATCCTAGCAAAATTTCAGGTCGGCCAGAAATTCAAGATGGCTGCCATGGCTAAAAATAGATTTTCAAAATACAAGTTTGTAGCGACTACTTCTTGAAAACTATAAGTGATATTGATATGGGACTTTTTCTAAAATGATCAGCATGACATGATGTTGGTCATTATCAAAAATCGTTTTGATTCGACGTTAAACGTGGCTGCCAGCGGCCATCTTTGTTTACATAGAGTTATATAGTAAAAACTTGTAGCGACTACTCCTCTGAAACTACTTGGCGGATTTTCATGAAACTTTACAGGAATGTTGCTCTTAATGTCTAATTGATCCTAGCAAAATTTCAGGTCGGCCGGAAATTCAAGATGGCCGCCATGGCTAAAAATAGATTTTCAAAATACAAGTTTGTAGCGACTACTTCTTGAAAACTATAAGTGATATTGATATGGGACTTTTTCTAAAATGATCAGCATGACATGATGTTGATCCTTGTGGAAAATTATTTTGATTCGACGTTAAACATGGCTGCCAGTGGCCATCTTTGGTTACACAGAGTTATATAGTAAAAACTTGTAGCGACTACTCCTCTGAAACAACTTGACGGATGTTCATGAAACTTCACAGGGAATGTTGATCTTGATGTCTAGTTGATCCTATAAAAATTTCAGGTCGCCAGAATTCAAGATGGCCGCCACATCTAAAAATAGATTTAAAATAAATAAGTTTGTAGCGACTACTTCTTCCAAAACTATAAGAGATATTGATATGGGACTTTTTCTAAAATGATCAGTATGACATGATGTTGGTCCTTGTCGAAAAATCGTTTTGATTTGACGTTAAACATGGCTACCAACGGCCATCTTTGTTTACATAGAGTTATATAATGAAAACTTGTAGCGACCTACTCCTCTGAAACTATTTGACGGATTTTCATGAAACTTCACAGGAATGTTGCTCTTAATGACTAATTGATCCTAGCAAAATTTCAGGTCGGCCGGAAATTCAAGATGGCCGCCACGGGTTAAAATAGATTTTCAAAACAACAAGTCTGTAGCGACTACTTCCTGAAATCAAAATCAATCAGTAGAGGCTTCAAGGTCATTGACCTCTTGTTAATATATATAATTATTTTTTAGATGTTTTTTAGATGTTTTTTAGATGTTTTTTTTATTTTTTTCATTTCATTCATTGATTGATTTTATTATTATTATTTTTTTTTTTTTTAGCTCGACTGATCAGAGATCAGCAGAGCTTATGCATGGTGCGGCGTCCGTCGTCCATCCGTCCGTCCGTCCGTCTGTCCGTAAACTTTTATTTGTAGCGACTACTCCTCTGAAACAACTGGATGGATATTCATGAAACTTTACAGAAATGTTGCCCATAAAGTCTAGTTGATCCTAGAAAACATTCATGTTGATGTGAAATCCAAGATGGCTGCCAGATCTAAAAATAGGTTTTTAAAAAAACAAGTTTGTAGCGACTACTTCTTGAAAACTATAAGTGATATTGATATGGGACTTTTTCTAAAATGATCAGCATGACATGATGTTGGCCTTGTCAAAAATCGTTTTGATTCGCTCGTTAAACATGGGCTGCCAGTGGCCATCTTTGTTCTACATAGAGTTATATAGTAAAACTTGTAGCTCCTCTGAAACTACTTGTCGGATTTTCATGAAACTTTACTGGAATGTTGCTCTTGATGTCTTATTGATCCTAGCAGAATTTCAGGTCGGTCGGAGATGGCCGCCACGGCTAAAAATAGATTTTTTACTAAATAAGTTTGTAGCGACTACTTCTTGAAAACTATAAGAGATATTGATATGGGACTTTTTCTAAAATGATCAGCATGACATGATGGTTATCCGAGTCGAACATTATTTTGATTCGACGTTAAACATGGCTGCCAGTGGCCATCTTTGTTTACATAGAGAGATATAATGAAAACTTGTAGCGACTACTCCTCTGCAACTACTTGACGGATTTTCATGAAACTTCACACGAATGTTGCTCTTGATGTCTAATTGATCCTAGCAAAATTTCAGGTCGGCCAGAAATTCAAGATGGCTGCCATGGCTAAAAATAGATTTTCAAAATACAAGTTTGTAGCGACTACTTCTTGAAAACTATAAGTGATATTGATATGGGACTTTTTCTAAAATGATCAGCATGACATGATGTTGGTCCTTGTCAAAATCGTTTTGATTCGATGTTAAACATGGCTGTCAGCGGCCATCTTTGTTTACATAGAGTTATATAATGAAAACTTGTAGCGACTACTTCTCTGAAACTACTTGACGGATTTTCATGAAACTTCACAGGAATGTTGCTCTTGATGTCTAATTGATCCTAGCAAAATTTCAGATCGGCCGGAAATTCAAGATGGCCGCCACAGCTAAAAACAGATTAAAAAAAAATATGTTTGTAGCGACTACTTCTTGAAAACTATAAGTGATATTGATATGGGACTTTTTCTAAAATGATCAGCATGACATGATGGTTATTTGAGTCGAACATTATTTTGATTCGACGTTAAACATGGCTGCCAGTGGCCATCTTTGTTTACAAAGAGTTATATAATGAAAACTTGTAGCGACTACTCCTCTGAAAATACTTGATGGATTTTCATGAAATTTCACACGAATGTTGACCTTGATGTCTCATTGATCTTAGCAAAATTTCAGGTCGGCCGGAAATTCAAGATGGCCGCCATGGCTAAAAATAGATTTTTAAAAAATAAGTTTGTAGCGACTACTTCTTGAAAACTATAAGAGATATTGATACGGGACTTTTTCCAAAATGATCAGCATGACATGATGGTTATCCGAGTCGAACATTGTTCTGATTCAATGTTAAACATGGCTGTCAGCGGCCATCTTTGTTTACATAGAGTTATATATTGAAAACTTATAGCGACTACTCCTCTGAAACTACTAGACAGATTTTCATGAAACTTCACAGGAATGTTGCTCTTGATGTCTATTTGATCCTAGCAAAATTTCAGGTCAGCCGGAAATTCAAGATGGCCGCCACGGCAAAAATAGATTTTCAAAAAACAAGTTTGTAGCGACTTCTTCTTGAAATCAAAATCAATCAGCAGAGTTTCAAGGTCATTGACCTCTTGTTTTAATATATATAAAAAATATTTAATGATTATATTTTTTTATTTTTTTTTAATATTTTTCATTTAATTTTTTTTTTAAATGATTTTTTTTTTTTTTTTTTTTTTTTTTTTGGTGTTAACGCCATGTTAGCAGGAAGCATTACTATGATTTCTAGTTGTGCCTATTGCGCTTTTTTCCGGTTCGTTGATTTTTGATGGAGTTATGGCCCCTTGACATTTTTACTTTTAAATTTCTTGTCGGCACTACTCCTCCTAAACGCCTTGTTGGATTTGACGAAACTTGGCATGAAGCATCGGTAAGATGACTAGTTGTGCATATCACACGTTTGTTCCAGGTCGCTGATTTATGATGGAGTTATGACCCTTTGACATTTTTTCTTTAAATTTCTTGTCAGCGCTACTCCTCCTAAACGGCTTGTTGGATTTCTACAAAGTTTGGCAGGAAGCCTCAATATGATGTCTAGTTGTGCAAAGCTCGGTATATCAATGAAATCTTGGGTTAAAAAAACAGCTAAATCTTGTTAGTAATGACAGAGTTATGGCCCTTGATTTGTTGAAAAATGCTATATTGTATTTTCCTTTGTTAAATCTGTAGTTACTTCATTTTTTATGTGATCTTTACCATATTTGTTTAGAATGTTAATATAACCCCCCCACCCATTTTTATGAAATTTCAATCATAGAAGAATGTGGGACAAATTAAAAAATACCCATGCCATACTAGACACAGCAGACATATTGCCCATGATTACCAGGTGAGTGATCTAAGACCATCCTATCCCTGTTGTTTTTGCAATGTTTTAAAAGAAGTACTGATGGGAATTTTATGTCGACAACCCTTGATATAAGAGCCGTTTTAGAAGTAGAGCGTCCACAGGCCCTCGTGGGCCTCTTGTTTTTAGCTCTACTGATCAGAGATCAGCAGAGCTTATGCCGTGGTGCGGCGTCCGTCGTCCGTCCGTCCGTCTGTCTGTCCGTAAACTTTTATTTGTAGCGACTTCACAGCTGAAACTACTGGATGGATATTCATGAAACTTTACAGAAATGTTGCCCATAAAGTCTAGTTGATCCTAGCAAAAATTCATGTTGATGTGAAATCCAAGATGGCCGCCAAAGCTAAAAATAGAGTTTTAAAATACAAGTTTGTAGCGACTTCTTCTTGAAAACTATAAGTGATATTGATATAGGACTTTTTCTAAAATGATCAGCATGACATGATGTTGATCCTAGTCAAAAATCGTTTTGATTCAACGTTAAACATGGCTGCCAGCGGCCATCTTTGTTTACATAGAGTTATATAGTAAAAACTTGTAGCGACTACTTCTCTGAAACTACTTGGCGGATTGTCATGAAACTTTACAGGAATGTTGCTCTTGATGTCTAATTGATCCTAGAAAAATTTCAGGTCGGCCGGAAATTCAAGATGGCCGTCACAGCTAAAAATAGATTTTTAAAAAATAAGTTTGTAGCGACTACTTCTTGAAAACTATAAGTGATATTGATATGGGACTTTTTCTAAAATGATCAGCATTACATGATGTTGATCCTAGTCAAAAATCGTTTTGATTCAACGTTAAACATGGCTGCCAGCGGCCATCTTTGTTTACATAGAGTTATATAGTAAAAACTTGTAGCGACTACTCCTCTGAAACTACTTGGCGGATTGTCATGAAACTTTACAGGAATGTTGCTCTTGATGTCTAATTGATCCTATCAAAATTTCAGGTCGGCCGGAAATTCAAGATGGCCGTCACAGCTAAAAATAGATTTTTAAAAAATAAGTTTGTAGCGACTACCTCTTGAAAACTATAAGTGATATTGATATGGGACTTTTTCTAAAATGATCAGCATGACATGATGTAGACCCTTGTGGAAAATTATTTTGATTCGACGTTAAACATGGCTGCCAGTGGCTATCTTTGGTTACATAGAGTTATATAGTAAAATCTTGTAGCGACTACTCCTCTGAAACTACTTGACGGATGTTCATGAAACTTCACAGGAATGTTGCTCTTGATGTCTAGTTGATCCTAGAAAAATTTCAGGTCGGCCGGAAATTCAAGATGGCCGCCACAGCTAAAAATAGATTTAAAATAAATAAGTTTGTAGCGACTACTTCTTCAAAACAATAAGAGATATTGATATGGGACTTTTTCTAAAATGATCAGTATGACATGATGTTGGTCCTTGTCGAAAATCGTTTTGATTTGACCTTAAACATGGCTGCTTTGTTTACATAGAGTTATATAATGAAAACTTGTAGCGACTACTTCTTTGAAACTACCTAACGGATTTTCATGAAACTCCACAGGAATGTTGCTCTTAATGTCTTATTGATCTTAGCAAAATTTCAGGTCGGCCGGAAATTCAAGATGGCCGCCACGGTTAAAAATAGATTTTCAAAAAACAAGTCTGTAGCGACTTCTTCCTGAAATCAAAATCAATCAGTAGAGCTTCAAGGTCATTGACCTCTTGTTTATAGAAAGGCATTTTGTTTTTAAACAAATGCACTTAAATGTCATCTCAGCAAACTCCATTGTTTTTAGTTACTAAAATGTTTACAAACTTTCATTTTAGCATCATTGACCTTTTTCTTTTAAAGTCCAGCACCCGTTAGGCGAGACATTTGAATCCGCGGATTTCTTGTATAAATTAGATGTTTTGATTATGTTTACCATCTTTGTGTTTTGATTTACATTATGCTTTGTCAAATGTTGTGTACACAGTACACGCGCGGATAGCAACGCACCTGGCAACAAAGTGGAAATTTACCTCACTTGATTGCGTGTTTGTATTATTTTATTTGGATTATTAAATGGTTTTAAAGGTTTCTGAACAGGTGCATGTACATACTGAACATGTTGTTGTTTATTAAATGAACTAAATTTGTTGTTTGCACACATGAAAAAACTGCAAATTGTCGATCTGTTGATTTTTCAGTCATTTAGATAATGATCGCGATCCCGCGATGGATTAGCCTTAGGTCATAACTACCGCGAAGGCAAGTTTTCGGCCGCTTTATCAGACATTTGTGATTGCCGCGGATCGCGACAGACTGCGATGGAACTCCGGTAATTCTGGGGGAAATCAAACATTTACGTCGGCGATGGTATCGCGGAAAGTGCAAGTTCCACGTGGGACCATCTGTAGTTATTATACTCTTCTTCTCTATTACTTATAATACTCTTTTTCTCTATTGGTTATAATACTCTTCTTCTCTATTAGTTAGTATACTCTTCTTCTCTATTGGTTATAAATACTCTTCTTCTCTATTAGTTATAATACTCTTTTTCTCTATTGGTTATATACTCTTCTTCTCTATTATTATACTCTTCTCTATTAGTTATAATACTCTTTTTCTCTATTGGTTATAATACTCTTCTTCTCTATTAGTTATAATACTTTTCTCTCTATTAGTAATAATACTCTTTTTCTCTATTAGTTATACTCTTCTTCTCTATTAGTTATAATACTCTTCTCTATTATTATATTATTCTTCACTATTATTATACTCTTCTTCTCTCTTAGTTATAATACTGTTCTTCTCTCTTAGTTATTATACTCTTCTCTATTAGGTATAATACTCTTCTTCTATATTAGTTATAATACTCTTTTTCTCTACTGGTTATAATACTCTTCTTCTCTATTAGTTATAAAAATACTTTTCTTCTCTATTAGTTAAAATACTCTTCTTCTCTATTAGTTATACTCCTCTTCCGTATCAGTTATACTCTTCTTCTCTATTAGTTATTATGCTTTTCTGCTCTCTTAGTTATAATACTCTTGTTCTCTATTAGTTATTATACTCTTGTTCTCTATTAGTTATTATACTCTTGTTCTCTATTAGTTATTATGCTCTTGTTCTCTATTAGTTATACTCTTGTTCTCTATTAGTTATTATACTCTTCTCTATTAGTTATAATACTCTTTTTCTCTATTGGTTATAATACTCTTCTTCTCTATTAGTTATAATAATTCTTCTTCTCTATTGGTTATTATACTCTTTCTCTATTAGTTATACTCTTCTTCTCTATTAGTTTTACTCTTCTTCTCTATTGGTTATAATACTCTTTTTCTCTATTGGTTATAATACTTTTCTTCTCTATTAATTATTATACTCTTCTTCTCTATTAGATATAATAATATGTTTCTCTATTGGTTATAATACTCTTCTCTATTACTTATTATACATTTCTTCTCTATTAGTTATAATACTCTTTTTTTCTCTATAAGTTATAATACTCTTCTTTTCTATTAGATATAATACTCTTCTTCTCTATTAGTTATACTCTTCTTCTCTATTAGTTTAACTCTTCTTCTCTATTGGTTATAATACTCTTTTTCTCTATTGGTTATAATACTTTTCTTCTCTGTTAGTTTTATTACTCATTCTTCTCTGTTATTTATAATACTCTTCTTCTCTATTAGTTATACTCTTCTTCTCTATTAGTTATACTCTTCTTCTCTATTGGTTATAATACTCTTCTCTATTGGTTGTAATACTCTTCTTCTCTATCAGTTATTATACTCTTCTTCTCTATTAGTTATAATACTCTTCTTCTCACTTAGTTATAATACTCTTCTTTTCTATTAGTTGTTATACTCTTCTTCTCTATTAGTTATAATACTCTTCTTCTCTTGTAATACTCTTCTTCTCTATTAGTTATTATACTCTTCTTCTCTGTTAGTTATAGTACTCTTTTTGTCTACTGGTTATTATACTCTTCTTCTCTATTAGTTATAATACTTTTCTTCTCTATTAGTTATAATACTATTCTTCTCTCTGAGTTATAATACTTTTCTTCTCTATTAGTTACTATACTCTTCTTCTCTATTAGTTATAATACTTTTCTTCTCTATTAGTTATTATACTCTTATTCTGTGTTAGTTATAATACTCGTCTTCTCTGTTGGTTATAATACTCTTCTTCCCTATTAGTTATAATACTTTTCTTCTCTATTACAGTTGCTGCCACGTGGATTACGACTTTTTCGCAGCATCCCCGCAGCCGTTTTTCAATCGAAGTCACAAATCCCCGCAATCGTCACCCGAAATATCGCGGGGATTCCCCGCGACTGTAAAAATCGCCGCGATTGCAAAATCCAGTCTCGAAAGAAAGAAATCACCGCGATTCTCCGTGATAGATTCGCGGGGGAACGGGGGGGAAATTAGTGCACGGATCAATGAAAAATGTAATAAAAATGATAAATACAATGAACAATTTTGGAAGCAATACAATATTTCAAACTTTTAATGCATTTAATAACGTGTGTTTTTGTTGTCCAAAAGTTGCATTTCTCTTCACCGGACATAAATTGGCTACCCACAATCCTTTGCGATGTGTGTACCTATTAACAAGGCAGCACTAATAACGGGTTTATGACCCGGAATTCTTTACAATTTTTCGGATTATTTCTGACTAAAAAACCCATCGATGTATTAATAACCAACAGCAGAATAGTAAAATATGTTAAAATAACAATTAATTAAAAATATAATTCTTATTTCCAGTATAAGAATTACTATTTGAATTTTATGTTCAGTCACCGCGAAGTCGGTAATAGGAACCGCCATATAACTATCGTGACCCAGTATACATTATCCGGGCATTTGAATTTTCCGAAAACAAAAATAAAATTGTCTTCTGCTTCGGGTTTTTAATAGTTATTGAATAATAATGCATTAAATTGACTGCACAATTGTACATTGATACTGAAGATAAATCGCGGCGATGGCCTGCGATTTCACACCGGGTAAAGCGGTGTGCGAATCAAAACAGATCACGGCGAATCGCGGTGATTGTGTCGCGGTGGAAAAAATGTATTATCCCCGCGATGAGCGGGCTGTCCGCGGATCGCGGGGACAAAATCAGTGTGTCCGCGGTGAGATAAAATCGCCGCGATGAGTGGGATTAGTCGTAATCCGCGTGCAACTGTAGTTATGATACTCTTCTTCTCTATTAGCTATAATACTCTTCTTCGCTATTAGTTATAATACTCTTCTTCTCTATTAGTTATTATACTCTTCTTCTCTATTAGTTATTATACTCTTCTTCTCTGTTAGTTATAATTCTTCTTCCCTATTAGTTATAATACTCTACTTCTCTATTAGTTATAATACTCTTCTTCTCTGTTAGTTATAATACTGTTATTGTCTATTAGTTATTATACTCTTCTTCTCTATTATTGTTTGGGGCGCTTGATTCAGCCAAAGTTTTTCTGCAGTAACTTGAGCAATTTAAATAATACGTACATCAGTTATATATTATTAGAACTGGCATTTTTAGTGGTAAATAAAACTACTTTGATTTTGCAAATCGGTTGAAAAATAAATATTTTACAGCCAAAAAGATTTTTTGATGGGGCTTTTCCTATATGTAAATTCCTTGGTGGAACAGCAGAAAATTAAGAAATTTCAAATAACTTCAGTTAGCCTTCATAGTTTGTTATAAAACTGTGAGGGTGTCTTAATTTACTAATATCCAATAATTTAAAATCATTTTTGGATACAGTTCTAGTTTTCATGCAGCAGAATTTTGCATTGAACATGCCCCATCAAATACAACTATCGCGCATGAAATTTTTATTTCTCAAGCGATTTTGAAAAGTAAGGTTGTTTTTTTTGATCAATGAACATGTCTGTTTCACTGACATACAACTTATTTAGGTAGTAGATTAATTTGATCTTAAAAGACCAAAAAGCCTTTGTCTGTAACAAGCGCCCTAAACAATAGTTATAATACTCTTCTTCTCTATTAGATCTCTATTAGTTATAATACTCTTTCTTCTCTATTAGTTATTATACTCTTCTTCTCTATTAGTTATAATACTCTTCTATCAGTTTTAATACTATTCTTCTCTATTAGTTATTGTACTCTTCTTCTCTATTAGTTATAATACTCTTCTTCTCTATTAGTTATAATACTCTTCTTTTCCATTAGTTATAATACTCATCTTCTCTATTAGTTACAATACTCTTCTTCTGAGATCTCTATTAGTTATAATACTCTTCTTCTCTATTAGTTACTATAATCATTGAGCAACTCTGCAGGTGAGAAGATTCTAGGCCCATTCTGCATATTTTTATCTAGATTTTAATGAAGAGTGGGCCTGGAATGTTCATTCCTGTTGGCGCCATATAGCCTTTTTGTCTAGCCCACGGTAATGGGTAGCTAGACATAGCAGTGAGACATAGCTGTCACTTTTCCGGTGGCAGCGGCCACATTTTAAATCAACTGTATCTTAAAAACCGCTGCTCGATTTTTTCTGAAACTTTGTCTGATGCTTTGTTGGGTCAAATGACATCACGTAATGGCAAAATTACCAAGGTCAAGGTAATATTTTGCGTTATTTTCCCAAAACTTAACCTTGGTTAGGTAACAACCTTGGTTAGGTAACTTAGCCTTGGTTAGGTAAGTTAACATCAGTTAACTATGTGATTGCCTCATTTTCTTTGTTTGATACTTGGTCATATGTATTGTTGGCATTGGTGGACATCACTGAACGGCAAAAATTACTAAGGTCAAGGTCATATTTTGCTTATTTTCCCCAACTTAACCTTGGTTAGGTAACTTAACCTCAATTAACTTATGTGATTGCCTCACTTTATGTCTTTGATACTTGGTCATATGTATTGTTGGCATTGGTGGACATCGCTGAGCAACAAAAAATACCAAGTTCAATTAGGTCATATTTTGCGTTATTCTCCCCCAAACTTAACCTTAGTTAGGTAACTTAACCTTGGTAAGATAATTTAACCTCAGTTAAATTTACGTGATTGCCTCGCTTTATGTCTTTGATACCTAGTCATATGTATTGTTATACCCTCCGCAAACAAAGTTTGTAAGTGGGGTATACTGGATTCGGCTTGTCCGTCCGCCTGTCCGTAGACACAATGTTGTCCGATCAATAACTTGCAGGGTATGTAGCTTATATAGAAAGGAAGATTTGGATTGAATTTGGGGTCACTGAGGTCAAGGTCACCATTACTAAAAATATAAAACGGTTTCCACTCAATAACTTTTGTTAGGAATGAGGTATTGCGATGAATCTTGCAGGGTAGGTAGCTTATTTGGAAAGGAAGCTTGGGGTTGCATTTGGGGTCAGTGGAGTCAATGTCACTGTAACTAAAAATAGAAAAACAGTTTCCGCTCAATAACTTTTGTTAGGAATGAGGTATTGCAATGAAACTTGCAGGGTAGGTAGCTTATTTGGAAAGGAAGCTTGGGGTTGCATTTGGGGTCAGTGGAGTCAATGTCACTGTTACTAAAAATAGAAAAACAGTTTCCGCTCAATAACTTTTGTTAGGAATGAGGTATTGCAATGAAACTTGCAGGGTAGGTAGCTTATTTGGAAAGGAAGCTTGGGGTTGCATTTGGAGTCACTGGGGTCAAGGTCACTGTTACTAAAAATATAAAAACGGTTTCTGCTCAATAACTTTTGTTAAGAGGAATGAGATATTGCAATGAATAATGCAGGGTAGGTAGCTTATATGGAAAGGAAGCTTGGGATTGCATTTGGGGTCACTGGGGTCAAGGTCACTGTTACTAAAAATAGAAAAACAGTTTCTGCTCAATAACTTTTGTTAAGAATGAGGTATTGTGATGGAACTTAAAAGGTAGATAGTTTATATGGAAAGGAAGCTTGGGATTGCATTTGGGGGTCACTAGGATCAAGGTCATGGTCACTTTTACTAAAATAGAAAAACGGTTTCTGCTCAATAACTTTTGTTAGGAATGAGGTATTGTGATGAAACTTGCAGGGTAGGTAGCTTATATGGAAATGAAGCTTGGAATTGCATTTGGGGTCAGTGGAGTCAATGTCACTGTTACTAAAAATAGAAAAACAGTTTCTGCTCAATAACTTTTGTTAGGAGTGAGGTATTGCGATAAAACTTGTAGGGTATGTAGCTTATATGGAAAGGAAGCTTGGGATTTCATTTGGGGTCACTGGGGCCAAGGTCACTGTTTCTGAAAATAGAAAAACAGTTTCTCTGCTCAATAATTTAAGTAAGGAATGAGTAATTGGAAAGAAACTTGCTATGTAGGTACCTTATAATATATGTAACGACAGAATCTTAGTATTGCATTTGGGGTCACTGAGGTCACATTCAAGTTCACTGTTACTAAAAATGGAAAAAACTATTTCCGCTCGAAAAACCTGGTTTTCGTTGAATTTCCATGTTTCTTCTTGATTTGACTTATTATACCCGAGCAAAAGGATCATACCCTGTAACATGTCTAACAGAAGACGTAATTATTACATTTATTAAGATTAGGTAAGACAGTCAATATTATTTCCCCAATTCTGCATTTTTCTGCATATTTAGCACCTACATAAAATCTTTATGACAATTGTTTTCTACCTTATGCCTAATTTGTTCTCATCGTTAGCAAAGACTGCTAACGTTATTCCCCATATACAGTACAGCTCAGCGAAACCCACAGTTTACTCTATTCACCGAGTTTGGTAGCATCGAGTGCCATGCGAATCTACACCGTGTCGGTGTTTGGACTCGGAGTATCCACTTCGCTAAAGTACACCATTGTCGAGTCACGCGGAGTGAACAAACACTCCGAGTTTCTCCGTGAGGATCCAATTAACCACCAGTGGACTGCGGTGATTTATTATTTGGAATAAAAAAAAAGAAGATTTTTTCCGACAATTTGTCAGCTTGTCCGACAGCGTGCTTGAAAATGCAATCAATCGCCAGAAAAGGGCAAACAGTGAGACGCAAAGTTGATATGACTGATAAATACAATGAGTAAATTTCGAAATAAATCAAACATTTCAAACATTTAATGTATTTTATCACAAGTTTTGTCGATTTTTGTTGTCCAAAAGTCAATATTTCTTCAACGACATAAATATCCATAATCCGGGCCTTCTTTACAATATAATTATAATATACCTTTTTACAAGACGGCACTAATAACGGGTTTATGACCTGGAATTCTTTGCATTTTTTTCTAATAATATCTGACCAAAGACACCATGGTGTATTAATAATAAACAGCAGACTAGTAAAAACTAGTTACAAATAACGATCAATGTGTAATTATGATTTCTAGTAAAATAACTGAATGGAATGTTCAGTCGCCGCAAAGCCGGTAATAGGAACTGCTATATATAACATATTGTGGCCCAGGAAAATATCCACTTAATGTTTTTGTTCTCTCGAACTTTCCCACATCCGATTTTCCGGATTACCCACATCCGATTTTCCGAAATAAGAGTAATTGTCGCTTGCTTCCATTTGTTTCTAAAGTTATTGAATAATTATGCACATTTTACCTGTGCAGTTTCGACTCGGTGAACTCCGAGAACTCCGAGTTTGTCTACGCGAAGTCTACGCTTTTCGCATAGCTGCTTGCCACGCCGAGTAGTTTTATCATCAAAACTCTGCGATTTGTTATTCTTATTATTTAAAATGTTTGCAACTGTATTATTTATGCATGTGTAAGAGTAGATTACAGACATTACTCAGTATATATTTTACAGTTGCCACGGCTTCAAACCCAGACACATTTTGCTGTAAGTTCCCGCTACCTACGGATCCCAGCTGTTTTACAGATTTGCAAATGGAAGTCCTTCTAAGGTAAAATACAAATTTTCATCAGTTTTGACAGTTTTGACTCCAGTCTGTCTGTTCAGATTCGTGTCTTTGCCATATCTCCTAAACAAGTTAGCAGGTTTTCATTTTCTTTTGCATAAATGCTTATCACATCAAGATAGCATGTCACATTCAACTCCCGGGTTACTGTTGTAAAGATCAAGGTCACACTTACAATTAAAGGTCAAAGTTATGTATGCTTGTGCCTTTTCCATATTTCATAAACCAGTGGACGGATATTGATTCCATTTTGCTTAAATGCTTCTTGTGAAGATGTCATTTCACACTCAGGTTCGCTCGCTGGTGACCCATATAATTTTCAATAAAGGCAGATCAAGATTTACATGTAAGTTATTGTGGTTACCTCTTACATTTCCAGAAAAGTTCAGCCAAATACTGAAAAAAAAAAGAGTTTTCTTACAGTGTCCTCTACCTACGATGTTTTGGCTATTACATTTTTTATCTCCCATGGAACCAAAATTATGTTTAACTATTGATATTATGATCAAACTGTGGTTGCATGTTATATTTTTAGCTCACCTGTGCCAAAGGCTCTATTGTAATCACTTTTTGTCCGTCCATCCGTCCGTCCATAAATTCGTTTGTGACAAATACTTCTCTGAAACTAC
>JAWPHD010001907.1:0-225000 GCA_037043455.1 Cyrtodaria siliqua | reverse complement strand
TAGCGACTACTTCTTCAAAACAGTAAGAGATATTGATATGGGACTTTTTCTAAAATGATCAGTATGACATGATGTTGGTCCTTGTGGAAAATTATTTTGATTCGACGTTAAACATGGCTGCCAGTGGCCATCTTTGGTTACATAGAGTTATATAATGAAAACATGTAGCGACTACTTCTCTGAAACTACTTGACGGACTTTCATGAAACTTCACAGGAATGTTGCTCTTAATGTCTTATTGATCTTAGCAAAATTTCAGGTCGGCCGGAAATTCAAGATGGCCGCCACGGTTAAAAATAGATTTTCAAAAAACAAGTCTGTAGCGACTACTTCCTGAAATCAAAATCAATCAGTAGAGCTTCAAGGTCATTGACCTCTTGTATAGTAACAACTTGTAGCGACTACTCCTCTGAAACTACTTGGCGGATTGTCATGAAACTTCACAGGAATGTTGCTCTTGATGTCTTATTGATCCTAGAAAAATTTCAGGTCGGCCGGAAATTCAAGATGGCCGTCACAGCTAAAAATAGATTTTTAAAAAATAAGTTTGTAGAGACTACTTCTTGAAAACTATAAGTGATATTGATATGGGACTTTTTCTAAAATGATCAGCATGACATGATGTAGATCCTTGTGGAAAATTATTTTGATTCGACGTTAAACATGGCTGCCAGTGGCCATCTTTGGTTACATAGAGTTATATAGTAAAAACTTGTAGCGACTACTCCTCTGAAACTACTTGACGGATGTTCATGAAACTTCACAGGAATGTTGCTCTTGATGTCTAGTTGATCCTATAAAAATTTCAGGTCGGCCGGAAATTCAAGATGGCCGCCACAGCTAAAAATAGATTTAAAATAAATAAGTTTGTAGCGACTACTTCTTCAAAACAATAAGAGATATTGATATGGGACTTTTTCTAAAATGATCAGTATGACATGATGTTGGTCCTTGTCGAAAATCGTTTTGATTTGACGTTAAACATGGCTGCCAGTGGCCATTTTTGTTTACTTAGAGTTATATAATGAAAACTTGTAGCGACTACTTCTCTGAAACTACTTGACGGATTTTCATGAAACTTCACAGGAATGTTGCTCTTAATGTCTTATTGATCTTAGCAAAATTTCAGGTCGGCTGGAAATTCAAGATGGCCGCCACGGTTAAAAATAGATTTTCAAAAAACAAGTCTGTAGCGACAACTTCCTGAAATCAAAATCAATCAGTAGAGCTTCAAGGTCATTGACCTCTTGTTAAAAAATAAGTTTGTAGCGACTACTTCTTGAAAACTATAAGTGATATTGATATGGGACTATTTCTAAAATGATCAGCATGACATGATGTTGATCCTTATCGAAAATTATTTTGATTCGACGTTAAACATGGCTGCCAGTGGCCATCTTTGGTTACATAGAGTTATATAGTAAAAACTTGTAGCGACTACTCCTCTGAAACCACGTGACGGTTGTTCATGAAACTTCACAGGAATGTTGCTCTTGATGTCTAGTTGATCCTAGAAAAATGTCAGGTTGGCTGGAAATTCAAGATGGCCACCACAGCTAAAAATAGATTTAAAATAAATAAGTTTGTAGCGACTACTTCTTCAAAACTATAAGAGATATTGATATGGGACTTTTTCTAAAATGATCAGTATGACATGATGTTGGTCCTTGTCGAAAATTATTTTGATTCGATGTTAAACACGGCTGCCAGTGGCCATCTTTGGTTACATAGAGTTATATAGTAAAAACTTGTAGCGACTACTCCTCTGAAACTACTTGACGGATGTTCATGAAACTTTACAGGAATGTTGCTCTTGATGTCTAGTTGATCCTAGAAACATTTCAGGTCGGCCGGAAATTCAAGATGGCCGCCAGAGCTAAAAATAGAATTAAAATAAATAAGTTTGTAGCGACTACTTCTTGAAAACTATAAGAGATATTGATATGGGACTTTTTCTAAAATGATCAGTATGACATGATGTTGGTCTTTGTCGAAATTTGTTTTGATTTGACGTTAAACATGGCTGCCAGCGGCCATCTTTGTTTACATAGAGTTATATAATGAAAACTTGTAGCGACTACTGCTCTGAAACTACTTGACGGATTTTCATGAAACTTCACAGGAATGTTGCTCTTGATGTCTTATTGATCCTAGTAAATATTTCAGGTCGGCCGGAAATTCAAGATGGCCACCACGGTTAAAAATAGATTTTCAAAAAACAAGTCTGTAGCGACTACTTCCTGAAATCAAAATCAATCAGTAGAGCTTCAAGGTCATTGACCTCTTGTTTTATATATTTTTTTTACATATTCCTCTGTAGTTTTGATCAATTCTTACACATAGCTATGTTGCGCCCCCAACCCCACACCACATTGTTTTAGCCTTGTTTTCTGATGGTATATACTAGCTATATAATTTATTATTCTCTGAAAAATCGAATAGTCGAGCTGCGCTGTTCTCCGACAGCTCTTGTTATTTGCTGGACTTTGAAGTATACCTAGAGTGTTTAACATACGAAATTGTAAAGTATGGTTTTGTATAAATGTGTTGTTTTTGTCTTAAAATTCTCTATTTTGTTCCAATTTTCAGTTTGATTTGGTGGGCTCTAAAGTAAATCTGTAGTATTACAGAGAGCAACACATCATAATTTGTTATTGTAATTGACGTTTTTTAAAGAGTGCAAACCAATGGCATTGGCATATTGAGATGATATGGCACTTAACAATATCCGATACTTTTAATTACACATTTTATCAATGAAATTATAGAAATACATCTCCAAAACACATTAAAAAAAGTGCTTCGCGTAAAACTCAAACTTTCTTTGTGGACATTTGGTGGGACGATGGCAGTAGCGATTGCTTCTAGAAAAGCTAGCGATTTGCCCTAATGCAGATTCTTGTTTTCTCTTCCGTTTTGACTGTTTTCAGAGAATTGTTGATCTTTACATAGATAAACTGTCTTGCTAAATGAAACAAACGTTATTTCTTTCTATCATAAACAATCATTTCGGCAATTGTTCTGCTCGATGCGAAATCAGTCAAAAACACCTTTCTCTAAAAGTTGTACCTCGGTTTAATCCTTCAATTGTTTACTATCGATAGATATAATTGGATCAATTAATAACGCCGATATGAGGCAACAATAAAACCACACTCTGTGTTAACGGAGATAACAACCAGTCAGTCTGTGATGACGAATGTGATTGGCTAACAACGTATTAGTGGAGAAACTATACATCTGACAATGTCATTGAGGCACGCGCTGGCCAGTAAACACATTTTTATGACGCACATTGTTATGGGATTGAAGGGATGTCGTAGACTTCAAAGAATATTGGCAAATCGCCGACGAGTGTCGCGTTCGGTCTGGGGGAAACTGCGACGTAGAATTTACTACGCATCCCTCGAACGCACATTTTTTATTTGTGAGTCCCCAGTAAAGATCATGCGTCCTAGACTCAGGATGCGCAGGTAACAAAATCACTGGATGATATTGTGTAAATCTGATAAATCACGTGTCAAATTTGTGTGTGACTAGCGTAGCATGGCAGACACTTAGGGATCACGTTGTCTGTCATCTGTCTGCCATCACACTTTAATCTGCATCCTAACCTTGACCATAACTTGAAAAGTATTGGACCTATGTTCATGAAACTTCACTCACATCTTTGTCTTATGCCAAGGAAATGCAATGTCATTCATAAAACTTTAACCTGCAACCTGACCTAGCTCATAACTTCATATGGTCATGAAACTTTATACAGTTCTTCCTTATGAGTTATTCAATGCCATTGACATGTCCAATAACTCTGAATTCATTTCGGCAGAGTTATACCCCTTTTCATAAAAAATTAACCTGCAACGTAACAATGTTTTTCCCTAAAGTGGAATGGCCCCTTTTTTGTGACGCCCTGTCCTTTTTCGGACCCGCCCATAAAACCTGCCCTGCTGCCGTAAGAACGAGCTCTTTTACCGATATATAAGCGCCCTTTTGCCGTAAATTCATCATGCCTAATCTGTATTGACCTCCTTAGGCAATAAATCGAGCAGGTGTTAATTGCAAACGTTGTATATATGGAGTGTTTCGTAAGGATTAGCTTGACCCGAGGTGTTAATTAGGCCATCCCCTGTTTGCTGACAACTGGGGTGAAGTCAATCATGCGTATTATATTTGGACATGTCAACTTTTTGTGTACGTTATGAAAATTATTATGTTAATTTATATTTCATTTAAAATCTCAAGTAAATTTGCTCCGGTCTATTTATTCGCGATTAAAACAGAAAAAGATGAAAAAACAGAAAAAAAATTGAAAACCACATGAAAATAATCTAAACGAGATTGTTATTTCGGTAACTTCCTGTTTGCTTTTTGCTTCGCGTTGTCAAAGTAAATCGTTTGATAAAGACACATTTTTGTAACAATTCATCAACTTAAAGTCATATATGACCATTATCCCTGGAACTATAACGATTTGACGCGATTAACTATGAACTGGCGCAAGCAATTGTAAAACTATGTTAGGGTAAAAAGTTGACGTAAATTCGGAGATGCTTTATTTCGGATGCTTTAAAATGTTCTACTTTCACATTGCGTTTTCCAGATTTTTTTTTTTGTTAAAGCCATTTTATTAAAAAGAAACAACAGCTCAGTGTTATCTTCAATTTGTTGACAGTGAATTATATAAAAAGAAAAGAAACAAGAGAATCTAGAAAAGCAACTAAAATAATTAAATAAATGAGTGAGAACTGTATTACACATGTACTTGTTTTTAGCTCTACTGATCAGAGAACAGCAGAGCTTATGCCATGGTGTGGCATCCGTCGTCTGTCCGTCTGTCCGTCCGTCCGTCTGTCTGTCCGTCCGTAAACTTTTTTTTGTAGCGACTACTCCTCTGAAACTACTGAATGGATTTTCATGAAACTTTACAGAAATGTTGCCCATGAAGTCTAGTTGATCCTAGCAAAAATTCATGTTGATGTGAAATCCAAGATGGCCACCAGATCTAAAAATAGATTTTTAAAAAAGAAGTTTGTAGCGACTACTTCTTGAAAACTCTAAGTGATATGAAACTTCACAGGAATGTTGCTCTTGATGTCTAAATGATCCTTTCAACATTTCAGATTGGTCGGAAATTCAAGATGGCCACCACAGCTAAAAATAGATTTTCAAAAAATAAGTTTATAGCGAATACTTCTTGAAAACTATAAGTGATATTGACATGTGACTTTTTCTGAAATGATCAGTATAGAATGATGTTGATCCTTGTCGAAAATTATTTTGATGCAACGTTAAACATGGCCGCCAGTGGCCATCTTTGTTTACATAGAGTTATATAATGAAAACTTGTAGCGACTACTCCTCTGAAACTACTTGACGTTTTTTTATGAAACTTCACAGGAATGTTGCTCTTGATGTCTAATTGATCCTAGCAAAATTTCAGGTCGGCCGCAAATTCAAGATGGCCGCCACGGCTAAAATAATTTTTCAAAAAACAAGTTTGTAGCGACTACTTCTTGAAAACTGTAAGTGATATTGATATGCGTCTTTTCCTAAAATGATCAGTATGACATGATGTTGATTCTTGTCGAAAATTCTTTGATTCGACTTTAAATATGGCTGCCATCTTTGTTTACATAGAGTTATATTATAATGAAAACTTGTAGCGACTACTTTTCTGAAACTACTTGACGGATTTTCATGAGACTTCACAAGAATGTTGCTCTTGATGTCTTATTGATCCTAGCAAATATTGAGGTCAACCGGAAATTCAAGATAGATTTTCAAAAAAAGTTTGTAGCGACTACTTCTTGGAAACTATAAGTGATATTGATATGAAACTTTTTCTAAAATGATCAGCATGACATGATGATCCTTGTCAAAAAATATTTTGATTTGACGTTAGACATGGCCACTATCTTTGTTTACATAGAGTTATATAATGAAAACTTGTAGCGACTACTCCTCCGAAACTACTCAACGGATTTTCATGAAACTTTGAATGTTGTCTAATTGATCCTAGCAATATTTCAGGTCGGCCGGAAATTCAAGATGGCCGGCATGGCTAAAAATAGATTTTCAAAATACAAGTTTGTAGCGACTACTTCTTGAAAACTATAAGTGATATTGATATGGTACTTTTTTTTAAATGATCAGTATGACATGATGTTGATCCTTGTCAAAAATTATTGTGATTTGACATTAAACATGGCCGCCAGTTGCCATCTTTGTTTACATAGAGTTATATAATGAAAACTTGTAGCGACTACTCCTATGAAACTACTTGATGGATTTTCATGAAACTTCACAGGAATGCTGATCTAGCTATCAAAAAAAATCTATCAGTAGAGCTTCAAGGTCATTGACCTCTTGTTTTATTTATAACAACTTCATATATTATTTCTTTTGCAACAATACAATTGACATTTAATTTTCGTTTCATTTTGAAGTTTTCGCGTGCTGTAAAATGCCCTTTTTACGTAGTTTTGCGTGCTTAAAAATGCTCTTTTTCAAGGAGCACCCTGCCCTTTTTGAAACCTGGGAGAAACACTAAACCTTATTAATTATTCAATGGATAGTAATCTTTTTCCTAAAACAAACAATTTAAAAATTATTCCTGTTCCATAATTCATGAAGGATTGGCGCCTCCTGTCTTCAGACTTCTGTGGAACACCTTCTATTGCATTATCTTTGTTGTAGGTTTACATTATGTAAGAGCAGCAGAAATCAACAGGACTGTTACCCGCTAGGTCTGCGTGTGAAAGTGAATAATTGCCCAGTAGCACTTCCAGTAAGTTTCTTTCCTAATGTTTAGCATAACTGTCTGTCTGTCTGTCTGTCTGTCTGTCTTGTGTATACATGAGTCATACAAGTATTGTGTATACATGAGTCATACAAGTATTGTGTATACATGAGTCATACAAGTAATGTGTATACATGAGTCATACAAGTATTGTGTATACATGAGTCATACAAGTATCATACAAGTATTGTGTATACATGAGTCATACAAGTATTGTGTATACATGAGTCATACAAGTATTGTGTATACATGAGTCATACAAGTATTGTGTATACATGAGTCATACAAGTATTGTGTATACATGAGCCATACAAGTAATGTGTATACATGAGTCATACAAGTATTGTGTATACATGAGTCATACAAGTATCATACAAGTATTGTGTATACATGAGTCATACAAGTATTGTGTATACATGAGTCATACAAGTATTGTGTATACATGAGTCATACAAGTATTGTGTATACATGAGTCATACAAGTATTCAGTTTTGAGTAATATACAAATGTAATTCCATGTTGGTGTGATACATTGTTTTTTGTGTTATATTAAAATGTAAAAAATTATATTTTATTGGAATATTCGTGACAACCTTCATATTTACATTTTGTGCCCTGCTTTATGGGTTGTAAATTTCTGTTTCAGGATTCCATTAACTTTAATGGTAATGGTGTAATGAGACAAATAGGGAGTCCGGTAGATATATCCCACCTGTGTAAGACGTCCATGTCCAAAACTGATGCTCGTAATCTACTAGAAATATCCTGGCAACCATTAGAAATGGCTAAGGTAAGTAGATATATATTCCAACTGCATATGCTGCCCCTCACTTAATTCAGCTTCTGTAATCTACTAGTAATACCCTGGCCACCATTACAAATGGCCAACTCAAGTCGATATGTCACAGATTTGATTGTTGCCCACCGCTAAATTCGACCATTAGAAGTGGCTACAGTAAGTAGATATATCCCAATGCATATGTTGCCCATCACTAAATTAGACCATTAGAAGTGACTACAGTAAGTAGATATATCCCAGTGCATATGTTGCCCATCACTAAATTAGACCATTAGAAGTGACTACAGTAAGTAGATATATCCCAGTGTCCGTATGTTGCCCATTGCTAAATTCGACCATTAGAAGTGGCTACAGTAAGTAGATATATGCCAGTGCGTATGTTGCCCATCGCAAAATTCGACCATTAGAAGTGACTACAGTAAGTAGATATATCCCAGTGCGTATGTTGCCCATCACTAAATTCGACCATTAGAAGTGACTACAGTAAGTAGATATATCCCAGTGCGTATGTTGCCCATCACTAAATTAGACCATTAGAAGTGGCTACAGTAAGTAGATATATCCCAGTGCGTATGTTGCCCATCACTAAATTCGACCATTAGAAGTGGCTACAGTAAGTAGATATATCCCAGTGTGTATGTTGTCCATCGCTAAATTAGACCATTAGAAGTGACTACAGTAAGTAGATATATCCCGGTCCGTATGTTGCCCATTGCTGAATTACACAATAACAGCCATACAACTTTCAAACTTCATACACACTAATATCTACATGACAGCAACATGTTCCTACTGCAGGGCATCCGTTCACAACACATTTTCTTGTTTAAGAGAGGCCTAGTCGGATCTTAATCGGAGATAAAAACAATTATTTGTTTAATTTCCATCAAATTTAATTTGTATTTGCAGCTAATGGTCTTGTACTTTCTACGATTAAAAAGTATTCATCAGTTAAGTTATTCATACTTTAATATCTGTCTGTCCTATTTCATTTCAGTGCTACTGTGTTGCAGTGTTTCTCAATAAAAGAATTACGTCAGACATATTCTTACAAGATTTGAAACAGCATGCTACCAGTCCAGCAGGCAGAGTTAAGAGAGTGGGTAAGTAAACGACGTGCTACCAGTCCGGCAGGCAGGGTTAACAGAGTGCGTAAATAAATTGCATGCTACCAGTCCGGCAGGCAGAGTTAAGAGAGTGGGTAAGTGAACAGTATGCTACCAGTCCGGCAGGCAGAGTTACGGAAATGGGTAATTGAATGGCAGGCAGAGTTAAGAGAATGGATAAGGGCTATTCCATTAAAACATACCCGGGACCTCAAGACGGCAATTTAATAATCTTCTATGGGTGAACCATATTTTTTGAAATTTGGTTCTGTGCCTGGGTGGTTTAAAACGAATTTTTCATCTATACATGGGTGTTATCACAATTAAAACAGATAGTTTGTTTGCCAGCACGCAACCGGTTAACTCTATAAAAATCATAAATTTGATGTGGAAAAAAAGTCGAAGAAAAAGATCTATGTCAGTCAAGCGCATTGCTTTCCCGCTAATTTCTGCTAGCAATCATCTAGATGACTCAGTCAAGTATGGTTCCACAATAACCTCTTTATTTCCATCAAAAAATAAGAAAGAATCGGGTACCAGTCCCTTCTGTACCGGAAGCAGCTTCTGTACTGGAAGCAGGAAAGTTCTCATCATTGTAAAGTAAAAATAAAAGTATTAAAAGAAATTGACTTGTTAGCTCTACTGGTTTGAAAACCATCCAGATCATGCGAGTAACAGCGGAGTTGTGGCCCTTGATTTCGTTAAAAATAACATTAAATGTTAAAAATGCTATATTTTGCCTCGTTAATACGATAGGGCCTTCATTTTTCATCTGATCTTTACCAAACTTTACCAGATTGTTAATATCAATGAAAGCTCGGACAAGTTTGAAAACCAGCTAGATCGGACCAGCAACAGCGGAGTTATGGCCCTTGAATTAGTTAAAAATGCTATATTTTGCCTAGTTAAGACAATAGGGCCTTCATTTTTCATCCGATCTTTACAAAACTTTACCAGATTGTTGATATCAATGAAAGCTCAGCCAAGTCCGAAAGACAACCAGATAGGACTAGTAACAGCGGAGTTGTGGCCCTTGAATTAGTTAAAATCCTATATTTTGCCTCAAGACGATAGGGCCTTCATTTTTGATCCGGTCTTTACCAAACTTTACCAGATTGTTAATATCAATGAAAGCTCGGACAAGTTTGAAAACCAGCCAGATCGGACGAGTAGCAGCGGAGTTATGGCCCTTGATTTTGTTAAAAATGCTATATTTTGCCTCAATACTATAGGGCCTTCATTTTTCATTTGATCTTTACCAAACTTTACCATATGTTTTTCCTTTTACCTTTTTATTGTTATTTTTTATATAATTTTTTAAAAATTTTTATTTAATTTTTTTTTTTTTTATTTTCTTTTTTTTTTTATTTTCTTTTTTTAAATTATTTTTTCATTTAATTCGTTTTTGTTTTTTTTTGATATTTTTTTTAATTGTTTCAATGGTAATTTTTACCCTTTTTTTTATTATTTTTTTTCGATATTTTATTTTTTTAATTTCTTTTAATTTTTTGAAATTGTTTTGAAGTTTTTTGAATTGTTTTTTTTTTTGAATTTTTTTGAATTTTTTTTTTGATTGATTTAATTGATTGATTGAATTTTGTTGTTGAATTTTTTCATTATCTTTTTAATTATGGCTGCCATTATCATATATGGTCGAAGCCTTAAAAAATCTTCTTCTTCAGAACCGCTGGACAGATTTCAACAGTTTTTCTTTTAAAATGATCGCCAACGCCTAGACTATCAAGTTTGTTCAAATAAAGTCCCCGGGGTCAAAAATGGCCGTGCCCCGGGGGTCCAAAGTTTGTATATTTTGGTTTTGCATGTTTTTCATAAAGACATATAGGAAAAAACTTTAAAAAATCTTCTTCTCTAAAACCACATGGCACAGAGCTCTCATGTATTACATGTAGCATCAGCTTATGATCCTCTACTAAGTTTGTTCAAATGGTGACCCTGGGGTCAAATTTGTCCCCGCCCCGGGGGTCACAGTTTTACATAGACTTATATAGGATTTTTTTTTTTAAATCTTCTTCTCGGAAACTACAACAGCCAGAGGTTTGATATTTTGCATTTACTATAAACTTATGGTCCTTTACCAAGTTTGTTCAAATGGTGACCCTCGGGTCACTTCACATTTGGCCCCGCCACAAGGGTCACATGTTTTACATAGACATATATAGGGAAAAACTTAAAAAATCTTCTTCTCTGAAACTGCAAGAGCCAGAGGTTTAATATTTTGCATTTGCTATAAGCTTGTGGTCCTCTACCAAGTTTGTTCAAATGGTGACCCAGGGGTCACATTTGGCCCCACCCCGGGGGTCACAGTTTTACATAGGCTTGTATAGGGAAAAACTGAAAAAAATCTTCTCTGGAACCACATGGCACAGCGCTCTCATGTATTACATGTAGCATCAGCTTATGGTCCTCTACTAAGTTTGTTCAAATGGTGACCCTGGGGTCAAATTTGTCCCCGCGCCGAGGGTCATAGTTTTACATAGACTTATATAGGATTTTTTTTTAAAACTTCTTCTTGTAAACTACAAGAGCCTAAGGTTTGATATATGACATTTATTATAAGCTTATGGTCCTTTACCAAGTTTGTTCGAATGGTGACCCTGGGGTCACATTTGGCCCCGCCCCAAGGGTCACATGTTTTACATAGACATGTATAGGGAAAAACTTAAAAAATCTTCTTCTCTGAAACTGCAAGAGCCAGAGGTTTAATATTTTGCTGTTGCTATAAGCTTATGGTCCTTTACCAATTTTGTTCAAATGGTGACCCTGGGGTCACATCTGGCCCCGCCCCGGGGTTCACAGTTGTACATAAATGCTTGTTTTAAATTTTTTAATTTTCTTTATTTTTTCTTTATTTTTTTAATTTATTTTTTTATGTATATATATATTTTTTTATTTTTTTTTAATTTTTTTTTTTTATTTTTTTTTTTATTATTATTTTTTTAATTTTTTTTTAATTTTTTTTTATTTTTTTATTATTTTTTTTTTTTTTTATTATCTCTACTGGCAAACTTGGAAACCAGCCAGATCGGACCAGTAATGGCGGAGTTATGGCTCTTGATTTAGTTAAAAATGCTATATTTTGCCTCTTTAAGATGATAGTCACTCGCTTCATTTATGTCATAAGAGCCATATTAGCCACAGACCCTCTTTGGGCCTCTTGTTTAACCATTTCTGATAGTGTTTATGACTTTGTTTTGCATTACTTGTGTAGTTTAGTTTAGGTTACTTCACATTCTTTTTAGCAGAATAGATTGATAAAACCTAGTGTCAACGTGGGTGTCGCATTTGTGTTTAACCCATAAAATACAATAGCACTTCAATAAAGATGAATCAGTCCATTTGACTTATATTTGAATTTGCAAAATATTAGTGTCAGTCAGTTCAATGTGTGAGTGATTGGCATTCAGAATTGCAAACATAGAAAGGCAGTTGCGCGAACTTTAGAAGGTATAGTTTAAAAGGTTGAAACATATAACATGCATGTATTTTTAAAACTGTTGTTTGCTTTTGTAAAATTGTTTTTCTACCTTACCTATTACCAAAAAAAACATAATGAAGGAGAAAAAAACAAGTTGGTTTCTTTGATGAATAAAGATTAAAACATTTGAAGGTCTTGTTCCAGTGTTTAATTTGATTGTCTAAAAGCATAATGGCTTATTGTGTTTAGATTGTCATCCATTTGTATTTTAGTCTGGATGCCCGGTCAAACTTCATGTCCCAGCCATAGCTTCTATATTTGTTGTTCATTTTCTATGAAATCCGATACAATGAAGAAACATTGTATTAAATTGCAAGCTCCATTACTAGAATAAATTCATTTAACTGTAACTGTATTCTGGACATGTTGATATTTGAAAAGGGAGCTCATCATGTTTTTGACAGTTTTGATATAAATTTCAGAAGTGAAAGTAGACAGGGTACGAAATTGCAAGGGGTCAAAAATAGCTTTGACCTTTGACCCGGTGTAGTATACAACTGAAGAAATGTTTTTTAGAAGGTATTAATCCTGATGTTTAATAGTAGACATGTTTATTTGCATGATAAAGTAAGTTTCCCAGAATTCTAATTAGGTTTGAGTTTTTAACAGGTTGTCAACAGTCTAACTTTACTATGGAAGGGGCATGGAGACTCATTCACGCTATTATAACCTTGTGTAGTTAGTATTTAAACTATTTAATCTATTGTTACATTTTGAAAATAAAATATAAAAAAAAAAAACCTACCTACATACCCAAGTTTTACAAAGGAGGCTGGGTTTGGGCAAACACATTTTTTTAAATATTGGCTCAATTCAAAGAACAAAACGACGCATTAAAAGAAGCATACATTAACAAGAAATATGTGTCTCGCCTAACGGGCAGGACTTCGAATATGGGCTAAATTTGTTATTGATAATACCAAAAAAAATCAACTAAGTTTACATTTTGGTGATATATTGTACATCCCTGTTTAAATGCACGGGGTATTGTTACATTACCCGCCACCCTCACCACCCACACAAGTTTTTATACGCCCGTTTTTACGCCCGTTTGAAAAACGGGACGTATTATGGTTTGGGGTCGTTCGTCCGTAAACAATTGCGTATTCCGGTTGATAACTCCGAAACCATTAAACCTTACACATGAAACTTCATAGGTACATTGCTCTAGTTGAGAAGAGGATCCCTATTGTTTTTGGGGTCATTAGGTCAAAGGTCAAGGTCACGGTGACCTTATATAGACAAACGATTCTGGATGATAACTTCAAAATCATAACACCTACACTCATGAAACTTCATAGGTACATTGCTCTAGGAGGATCCCTATTGTTTTTGGGGTCAGTAGGTCAAAGGTCAAGGTCACTGACCTTATATAGAAAAATGCATTCCGGACGATAACTTCGAAACTATAACTCCTACACTCATGAAACTTCATAGATAAATTGCCCAACATGAGAGAAGGATCCGTATTGTTTTTGGGGTCAGTAGGTCAACGGTCAAGGTCATCTTGACCTTGTATAGAAAAACACATTCCGGACGATAACTTCAAAACCATAACCTACTTTCATGAAACTTCATAGATACATTGGCCTTGGTGAGAGGAGGATCCCTATTATTTTTGGGATCAGTAGGTCAAAGGTCATGGCCACCGTGACCTTATATAGAAAGACGCATTCTGGATGATAACTTCGAAACCATAACACCTAAGCCCATGAAACTTCATTGTTACATTGCCCTAAGTGAGAGAAGGATCCTTATTGTTTTTGAGGGCAGTAAGTTAAAGGTCAAGGTCACCATGACCTTATATAGAAAGACACATTCCTGATGATAACTTCCAACCCGTTATAACTTCACTCATGAAACTTCATAGGTATATTGCCCTAGGTGAGAGGAGGACACCTATTGTTTTTATACCCCCCAGGTGAGAGAGGACACCTATTGTTTTTATACCCCCACCCCTACAATAGACGCAATTTTTGTCCGGGCTATTTCTCAATAACTCCTTGAAACTTGCTAGGAAGTATCAATATCGAGGACATGGGCATGCTACTATGACGTTTCGGTTCGATAATTTTCCACTGAGTTATGGCCCTTTGTATTTCTTATATATATAATACGAAATTCTTGTCCGGGCTATTTCTCTAAAACTCCTTGTTAGAATTTAACGAAACTTGCTAGGAAGTATTAATATCAAGTGGAAATGTGCATACTTTCATGACGTTCCGGTTCAATAATTTTCCACTGAGTTATGGCCCTTTATATTTTTAATGCATTTCATACTTGGGTAAGTGAAAGCTGTCCGTAGACGCAATTCTTGTCCGGGCTATTTCTCAATAAATAATTTCGCTACTATCATGACGTTCCGGTTCTGGTTCGATAATTTTCTACTGACTTAAGGCCCTTTGTATTTACAAAATATATATATAATGCAAAATTCTTGTCTGGGCTATTTCTCTAAAACTCCTTGTTAGAATTTATTGAAAACTTGATAGGAAGTATCAATATCAAGTGTCATGACGTTCCGGTTCAATAATATTCCACTGAGTTGTGGCCATTTGTATTTTTAATGCATTTCATACTTCAAGTTGGTAGTCAAATAGAAAATTCTTGTCCGCGCTATTTCTCTAAAACTCCTTGTTAGAATTTATTGAAAACTTGATAGGAAGTATCAATATCAAGTGGAGATATGCATACTGTCATGACGTTCCGGTTCAATAATATTCCATTGAGTTGTGGCCATTTGTATTTTTAATGCATTTCATACTTCAAGTTGGTAGTCAAATAGAAAATTCTTGTCCGCGCTATTTCTCTAAAACTCCTTGTTACAATTTATTGAAACTTGCTAGGAAGTATTAATATCAAGTGGACATGCCCTTACTGTCATGACGTTCTGGTTCGATAATTTTCCACTGAGTTATGGCCCTTTGTAGTTCCAAAATATATATATATATATATAATACAAAATTCTTGTCCGGGCTATTTCTCTAAAACTTCTTGTTAGAATTTATTGAAACTTGCCAGGAAGTATCAATATCAAGTGGAGATGTGCACACTGTCATAATGTTCCAGTTCAATAATTTTCCACTGAGTTATGGCCCTTTGTATTTTTAATTCTTGTTCGCGCTATTTCTCTAAAACCCCATGTTATAAAGTTATACATTCTTTGTAGGAGTTATGGCCATTTCATTCCACATATCTATATATCTTATAGGAACAAAGTATTGTATGTTTACCCACCCACCAACAAGTTGCCAGCGGAGGTTATTTGTCCGCCTCTGGCGATAATTCTAGTTAGGATCAGTAGGTCAAAGGTCAAGGTCACCATTATCGTATATAGGAAAAACGCATTCCGGACGATAACTTCGAAACCATAGCACCTACACTCATGAAACTTTATAGGTACATTGCGCTAGGTGAGAGGAGGATCTCTATAGTTTTTGGGGATCAGTAGGTCAAAGGTCAAGGTCACCATGACCTTATATAGAAAGATGCATTCTGGATGATAACTCAAAACCATAACACCTACACTCATAAAACTTCATAGGAACATTGCCCTAAGTGAGAGAAGAATCCCTATTAGTTTTGTGGTCAAAGGTCAAGGTCACCATGACCTTATATTGAAAGACGCATTCCTGACGATAACTTTGAAACCTTTAAACCTACACTCATGAAACTTCGTAGGTACATTGCACTAGGTGAGAGGAGGAACCCAATTGCTTTTGGGGTCTTTAGGTCAAAGGTCAAGGTCACACTGACCTTATATGGAAATACACCTTCCACACAATGACTTCAAAACCCACTCTGTAACTTGTAACTATTAGACCTACAGTTTTGAAACTTTACAGAAATAGTACCCATGTTAAAACAACAACCTCTATTGATTTTAAGCTTAGTAGGTCAGATTTCAAGGTCACTGTGACCTGATCATGATAAATTCTTTCCCAGCTGTTATTCACAAACTATTTGATATACAGTCTTGACATTTTATACAAATAGTGCTCTTGGTTAAACAACATCCCCTATCAGTTATTTTTTTGTTAGAAGGTCAAAGGTAAGGGTTATATTGACCCGACACATAGGAAATGCTTTAAAATAAAAACTTTAGGAAACAGGCGTATAATGCCCCGTTAGTCGGCGCTCTTGTTTTATATTTTTTATGCCCCTGAAGGGTGGCATATAGTATTCTCACCGTCCGTCAGTCAATCGGTCCGTATGTACTATCGTGTCCGGTAAATAACTCTTGACATTCATTGACGGATTTTCAAATAACTTGGCACAAGTGCTCACCACAACAAGACAACGTGTTGCACACAAAATCAAGGTCCGTGGATCCAAGTTCAAGGTCACACTTAGAGGTTAAAGGTCAGAAAGTAGCGCTTTTGTGTCTATATTTCGTGTTCGGTAAATAACTCTGACATTCATGGATGGATTTCCAAATAACTTGGCACAAGTGCTCATCACAACTAGACGATGTGTCGTGCACAAAATCCAGGTCACGACGTGTCACATGCAAAATCCAGGTCCGTGGCGTCAAATTAAAGATCACACTTAGAGGTCAAAGGTCAAAAAGAAGTGCTTTTGTGTCTATATTTTGTTTCCTGTAAATTACTGTGACATTCGTGGACGGATTTTCAAATAACCTGCCACATGCATTCACCACAAATTCCAGGTCAGTAGTTTAAGTTCAAGGTCACACCTGGAGGTCAAAAAGAAGTTCTTTCATGTCCATATTATGATGTCGTCACAATTTTGAGCTGTGTGCATAAACATATTGTTCATATAGTCACATACCACTTAGGGGGCATTTGTCACTTACAGTTCATGTTGAGGGGTGGGAGGGGGATGCGGTTGGGGCGGGGGTCGTATTAAAGGGCAGGGAGCAATATATTTTATCAAAAAAACACAAAAAAAACACAAATAAAAAATCCCCCCACCCCTCTGCCTACCCCTAAAAAAATGTAGGTCAGGGTCATAGATGAAACTCATGTGTCCAAAACATGCAATACCCAAGACACAGCTATGTCAAAATCTAATTGTTTGTCTTCCAAAGATTAAAATATAAACTAATATATTGTTGAGGAGAAAGTGACATAAACAAAAGAAATATGAATTTATCTGCCCTTTGCTTGGAGGGTGAAGGTCACATTCATATTTCCGATGTCACGTTGCGATGTACTATCCAAGATACGTTGCGATGTACGTTGCAATGTACTACCCAAGATACAAATATAACCAAAGGAAGACCACCAGGTACCCTACAGTCAAGTTTCAGACACCAAACAGCACTTGGGTAGAGCCATTGACCTTCTCCTAGAAACTGCCGTGTAGTCTGTAGTGCTATATGAATATGAAAAAAAATCAATGGGTGGGTCTTGCAAACTCAATCTTTGCATCTAAGGGCGAGTGCTCAATTTCAAAAGTGCCTTCCTGGTGTCCGATGTATGTTAATAGGCCTAAGTTGGATGGCACGCTATCAGTCCTTCAGGCAGAGAGAATGAGTAAGTTGGACGTCATGCTGCCATTCCGGCAAGCAGAGTTAGGAAATGGGTAAGTTGGACGGCATGCTACCATTCCTGCAAGCAGAGTTAGGAGATTGGGTAAGTTGGACGCATGCTACCATTCTGGCAAGCAGAGTTAGGAGAATGGGTAAGTTGGACGGCATGCTACCATTCTGGCAAGCAGAGTTAAAAAAATGGGTAAGTTTGACAGCATGCTACCATTCCGGGTGGCAGAGTTAAAAGAATGGGTAAGTTGGCCGACATGCTACCATTCCGGAAAGCAGAGTTAAGAGAATGGGTAAGTTGGACGGCATGCTACCATTCTGGCAGGCAGAGTTAAGAGAATGGGTAAGTTGGACGGCATGCTACCGGTCCAGCAAGCAGAGTTACGAGAATTGGTAAGTTGGACGGCATGCTACCAGTCCAGCAAGCAGAGTTAAGAGAATGGGTAAGTTGGACGGCATGCTACCGGTCCAGCAAGCAGAGTTACGAGAATTGGTAAGTTGGACGGCATGCTACCAGTCCAGCAAACAGAGTTAAGAGAATGGGTAACAAGCCCTATGAGGAAGGTGTTGAAGAGGTGAGAGAAGGAGAAGGGTGAGCAGTGATTGAGAGAAAGACTTGGTAGGATTTATGAGGGTGAGCTATGGTTAAGAGAAAGACATTGTGGAGTTTAGGAGGGTGAGCTGTGGTTGAAAGAATTAATACATAGGAGGGTGAGTCAGTGGTGAGAGAAAGATTAGGGTGAGCTGTGATTCAGAGAAAGAGATGGTGGGTTTTAGGAGGGTGAGTTGGTGGTGAGAGAAAGATAAGGGTGAGCTGCACCTGAAGGGTTTTAGTTTAAACTTATTTATTTTACATCAATTGTAACGAAAGCTCTATGAACTTATTTGAATCACTTTCGATGTCTTCCTGGGTAGAACCAGTACTAAGCAATGCAGATAAAGTGTCTTGCTCAGGGACACAACGCATATGGCAATGACGGGAATCGAACCCACGACTTTTGGATCATGGGTCCAACGCTCTACCACTAGACCACCGCGCTCCACACATGGTGGGTTTTAGAAGGGTGAGTCGGTAGTGAGAGAAAGACATGGTGGGGTTTAGGAATGGGAGTTGGTGGTGAGAGAAAGATTAGGGTGAGCTGCGCTTGAGGGAAAGACATGGTGGGTTTAGGAATGGGAGTTGATGGTGAGAGAAAGATTAGGGTGAGCTGTGCTTGAGGGAAAGACATGGTGGGGTTAAGGAATGGGAGTTGGTGGTGAGAGAAAGATTAGGGTGAGCTGCGCTTGAGGGAAAGACATGGTGGGTTTAGGAATGGGAGTTGATGGTGAGAGAAAGATTAGGGTGAGCTGTGCTTGAGAGAAAGACATGGTGGGGTTTAGGAATGGGAGTTGGTGGTGAGAGAAAGATTAGGGTGAGCTGCGTTTGAGGGAAAGACATGGTGGGTTTTAGGAGGGTTAGTTGGTGGTGAGAGAAAGATTAGGGTGAGCTGCGCTTGAGGGAAAGACATGATGTGTTTTAGGAGGGTGATTTGGTGGTGATAGAAAGATTAGGGTGAGCTGCGCTTGAGGGAAAGGCATGGTGGGTTTTAGGAGGGTGAGTCGGTGGTTAGAGAAAGATTAGGGTGAGCTGCGCTTGAGGGAAAGACATGGTGGGTTTAAGGAGGGTGGCTTTGTGGTGAGAGAAAGATTAGGGTGAGCTGCACTTGAGGGAAAGACATGGTGGGTTTTAGGAGGATGAGTTTTGGTTGACAGAAAGATAAGGGTGAGCTGTGCTTGAGAGAAAGACATGATGGGTTTTAGGAGGGTGAGTTTGGGTTGACAGAAAGAGAAAGGTGAGCTATGTTTGAGAGAAATGGGGTGGGGGAAGGTGGGGGTGTATTGCGCTGATGAATACAATAAAAAACTTAACTGGTTTGGGTTGGATGAATTTCAGAAGAGAGGCAGAGAATTTTTTTAAACATTACTCATTATTTATGTGTAAAAGGGAAAATTATAAATTATGTTTTAACCAATATTCTGGTTGCATACATGTAAATATCTTGTTGTTTTTTTCAGTTGAGCAGTGGTTTGTGGATAGGAACACCCATTCCTTGGCTCCCACTCATTTTAGCGTTTCTCTTCTGTGCCCAGTAAGTATTGTTAACTATAATTATCCATACGTTTTTGTGAAATGTGTAACTGGATATTGTTAAAGTCTCCATCTGTCCATTACCATAACTCTTTCTCCTTAAACACTGTGTGACAACAGCGTTCAGGAGAAACATTATTTTTTGCTCCGATCGCAGGGGCATTGAGGTTGAAGTTCAGTCTGTTGTCTGGGCCATAACTCAACAATTGGCATAAAAATTTACAGCACAGAATAGTTCCCCACATGTATCTACAGTGTCGCTTACAACTGCCAACCTAGGGTCAAAAGGAAGCTTGGATTGCTACTTGGATTTCTCGAGCTCAAGGTCATCGTTACTATACATGTATTTTACATGTATAGTATGGGGAAAATGGCCATTGATTTAATATGTAAAATGTCATTTATAAACACATTAGTGCCACAGTCTGTTTTTAGCTCTACTGGCCAAGGGCCAGCGGAGCTTATGGGATGGCGAGTTGTCCGTCGTCCGTTGTTAACTTTTGTCTTGTGACCGCTCTAGGGCCTTCATTTTTCATCCGATCTTTACCAAACTTTAACAGGTTGTTAATATCAATGAAAGCTCGGACAAGCTCGAAAACCAGCCAGATTGGAATAATTTCACCGGAATTATGGCCCTTGTTTTGCTGAAAAATGCCATATTAAGCCTTGTGAACACTCTAGCACCTTCATTTATTATTTGATCTTTACCAAACTTGCACAGATTGTTAATATCAATGAAAGCTCGAACAAGTTCGAAAACCAGCTAAATCGGATCAGTAACACCAGAGTTATGGCCCTTGTTTTTTCTGAAAAATGCTATTTTCTGCCTTGTGAACACTCTAGGGCCTTCAATATTAATCAGATCTTTACTTAACTTTGCCACTGTCTTTATATCAATGTTCGAAAACCGGCAAGATCGAAATAATTTCAGTGGAGTTATGGCCCTTGTTTTGCTGAAAAATGCCATATTAAGCCTTGTGAACACTCTAGCACCTTCATTTATTGTTTGATCTTTACCAAACTTGCACAGATTGTTAATATCGATGAAAGCTCGGACAAGTTCGAAAACCAGCTAGATTGCCCTTGATTTAGTTAAAAATGCTATATTTGGCCTCGTTAAGACGATAGGGGCTTCATTGTTCATCCGATCTTTACCAAACTTTATCAGATTGTTAATATCAATACAGCTCGGACAAGTTCGAAAACCAGCCAGATTGGACCAGTATTGGCGGAGTTATGGCCCTTGATTTAGTTAAAAATGCTACGTTTTGCCTCGTTAAGACGATAGGGCCTTCATCTTTCACTCGATCTTTACCAAGCTTTACCAGATTGTTACTATCAATGAAAGCTCGAACAAGTTCGAAAACCAGCCAGATCGGACCAGTATCAGCGGAGTTATGGCCCTTGATTTAGTTAAAAATGCTAAATTTTGCCTCCTTAAGAGGATAGGGCCTTCATCTTTGACTCGATCTTTACCAATCTTTACCAGATTGTTACTATAAATGAAAGCTCGGACAAGTTCGAAAACCAGCCAGATCGGACCAGTATCGGCGGAGTTATGGCCCTTCCTTTAGTTCAAAATGCTATATTTTGCCTCGTTAAGACAATAGGGCCTTCATTTTTCATCCTATCCTTACCAAACTTTACCATATTGTTAATGTCGTTGAAAGCTCGAACAAGTTCGAAAACCAGCCATATCGAACCAATAAAAGCGGAGTTATGGCCCTTGATTTAATTAAAAATGCTATATTTTGCCTCGTTAAGACGATAGGGGCTTCATTGTTCATCCGATCTTTACCAAATGTTATCAGATTGTTAATATCAATGAAAGCTCGGACATGTTTGAAAACCATTCATATTGGACTAGTAACAGCGGAGTTATTGCTATATTTTGCCTCGTTAAGACGATAGGGGCTTCATTGTTCATCCTATCTTTACCAAACTTTACCATCTTGTTAATATCAATGAAAGCTCAGATAAGTTCGAAAACCAGTCAGATTGGACAAGTAACAGTGGAGTTATGGCCCTTGATTTAGTTAAAAAAGGCTATATTTTGCCTCGTTAAGATGATAGGGTCTTCATTTTTCATCCGATCTTTACCAAAAATTAACAGATTGTTAATATCAATGAAAGCTTGGACAAGTTCGAAAACCAGCCAGATCGGACCAGCAACAGCGGAGTTATGGCCCTTGATTTAGTTAAAAATGCTATATTTTGCCTCGTTAAGACGATAGGACCTTCATTTTTCGTCAGATCTTTACCAAACTTTACCAGATTGTTACTATCAATGAAAGCTCAGACAAGTTCGAAAACCAGCCAGATCGGACCGTAACAGTGGAGTTATGGCCCTTGATTTTATTTTCTGAAATATGCTATATTTTGGCCTCATTAAGAAGAAAGGGCCTTCATTTGGCCAAATTTCATTGAAATTTTTCAGGGATGATCAGTACCAAGCCTAGTTGTACATATCGTCACTGTGTTCCAGTTGAATGATTTTGGCGGAGTTATGTCCCTTTGAAGGTTTTAATACACAAACTTTGTCCTGACTAGTTTTCCTGAACCCCTGGCCGGATTTAAACAAAACTTTTTAGGGATGATCAGTTCCAGGTCTAGTTGTGCAAATCTTTGCCGTGTTCCAGTTGAATGATTTTTGGCAGAGTTATGGCCCTTTTAAGGTTTGAATACAAAAACTTTGTCTGGACTATTCTCCTGAACGTCTCCCCACATTTCAACGAAACTTTACAGGGATGATCAGCACCAAGCTTAGTTGTGCATATCATCGTCGCATTCCGGTTAACAGATTTTTGATGGAGTTATGGCCCTTTAAAGGTTTTTGATACACAAACATTTTCCGGGCTAGTTTTCCTGAACCCCTGGCTGGATTTTAACGAAACTTGACAAGGATGATCAGTATCAAGCCTAGTTATGTGCATATCATCGCCATATTCGGGTTGAATGATTTTTGTCAGAGTTATGGCCCTTTAAAGATTTTAATAGAGAAACGTCCAGATTAGTCTGTTCTGAACTCCTTGCTGGATTTCAACGAATCTTGATGGGGATGATTAATACCAAGCCTAGTTGCACCTATCATTGCCGTGTTCTGGTTGAATGAATTTTGGCAGAGTTATGGCCCCTTAAAAGTTTTAATACACTAACTTTGTACAGACTAGTTCTCCTGAACCTCTGGCTGGATTTAAACGAAACTTGTCAGGGACAATCAGTAGTTGCCTATATCATCACCATGTTCTGGTTGAACGATATTTGAAAGAGTTATGCCCCTTGTGCATAAACTTTATCTTTAGCAAGTGGAGCGTCCACAGGCCCATTTGGGCCTCTTGTTTTTCACAGGATTGGCTCATTCATGTTTTTGGGGCATTACAATGTGTGTAGGGCATCCTACAGTGTCTCTCATTTGTGTGATTGATAGGGAACATAATTATGTTTGTTTTTAGTTGAGCAAAGAGAGAATTAAAGTTCCATGCAGAGCGGAATACTGCACACATCTACAGTGTTTTGATGCCTTTACATTCTTCAAAATGAATGAGAAGAAACCCAAGCACAAATGCCCTGTGTGTGATAAAGAGGCTCCGTTTTTCCGCCATGTCGTAGATGGGTGAGTCCTTTACAACAGCATATACCAACATTGTCTGACCAAATGCCACACCTCAATGAAAATTTGTTATCAACTCTGTGTCTAAGTCATTGATATCCGTTCACTCATAAAACGTCTAGATACAAATACTATACATTTGTACAAAAATACCTGCTTTGTATATGACATAATATTAACAGCATTGCTTCCGATCAGTTTTTACGTCCCCACCACCCGATGGTGATTGGGCATATAGCGTTGCCAATGTTTGTCCCATACAAGTGTTCGTCCGTCCGGACGTTCTAACTTTTGAGCCTTTTTAGATGTCCAATCTTACCTTCTGTGGCCTATTTTGCTTGTGTGGCTAGTCACGGATGCAAATGCCCTTCAGTCAGTATAACAGGGTGTAATGCTTCATTTAAAGCAAAAACAACGAAATCGGTCCATGCACATATTGATATCATAGGTAAGCATCTTGTAAAGTTTTGAAAAAAAATGGTTGAAAACTGTCCCGTAACATATTTTTGTCCCGCCCCGTCGCGTTAATCCTGTTGCGTCGCATAATACATTTTACTCATAACAACTGATGACCTTGTGTCTCTCTATATCACCCATTTTAGATTGCCAAATTAATTACAGAATTATGGCCCTTTGTTTCACTTGAATAAAAAAAGGTGGGGTTATTCATCACTTTCATTGATAGTTCTAGTTTAACTTAAAAGTTAACAAAAAAAGGGCTGTAGCTCCAGTAATACAAGGTCGATTTTGATGCAGAATTGATATGCACATCTTAGCATCATAGATAAGCATCCTGTCACGTTTCAAAACAATTGGTTGAAATTATGGGAGGAGATAGGAAAGGCCTAATGTTGCCCTGTACCATTCGATTAACAGCAGCATATTGTATGGCGGAAATTCCCAGTATGTGTTTCTTTTTCCTTTCAACATATTAATACCCACACTTTCACAAAGTGAAGTGGAGGCTATATAGGAATCACGTTGGTCGTAATGTCCCATCGCATAACATTTTTTTGTCGCGTCCCGTCACGTCCTGTTATTTTACAACCCCTCGCATCCTGTCGCGTAACACATTTTTATTACTTGCATTTCTCAAACATTTTTGATTGGGTTGTTCCCAAACTTCATATACTCACAACAACTGATGTTTGACTTAGAAATGTTCACTCTAATATTGTATAATGTCTTGTAACACATTTTTTTCTGAAACTTTTTTCGAATTAATTGTTCCCAAACTTTATATACACATAACAACTGATGACCTTATGTCCCTCTACACCCATCACCCATTGTTAATTGCTTAATTTATTCCAGAATTATGGGCCTTTGTTTGATTAGAATTTTCCACTCTAATATTGTACAATGTCCTGTAACACATTTTTTCTGAAACATTTTTGAATTGATTGTTCCCAAACTTCATACACACATAACAACTGACCTTATGTCCCTCTACATCACCCATTGTTGATTGCCTAATTTATTACCGAATTATGGCCCTGTGTTTGACTTATTTTTTTACTGCTCTATAATGAATTTCATGTGGCTTTCACTTCAACAGTTTTCATGAATTGTTATTACACTTGACATATAGTTCACACTTGATGATATGATGTGTCTTTGCATCAATGTTTTTTGATTCTACAGTTTTTTTTACGGAATTATGTACCTATGTTTCACTTAGAATTTGTTTCACATTAAAAAACAAGAAGAAACTGATGCAAAGCATAAAGGCGACGCAGCATTTTTTCAAAAGGACAAACGTGTATTTATTTGCAAATTTTTATTATATACTCAGCAAAAATAGAAACGTCCCTCTTTTAAGCTGTGATTTGCATAGGGTTGGCTTTGTTATACTTTGTACACCAATCTAGATATAATTTCATCATTTTATTCTTATCACTCAATCATTCTGATCAATATTAATAATCATAAAAACAAAAGTTTGTCTGTTGCTACTAAAACATGTTTTATTCAAATTACGAAATCACTATATTTTTATTATAAAGGGAGGTAATCTGAAAATAGTTGTTCTTAAAAGCTGTATGGCGCGAAAATGAGTGAAAAGATCAGCGTCTTTTCTCTGTTTTTGTTGTGATGAGGTCAATCTCTGTTTATTTCAATATAACAAAACTGTGTTAACTCAAGTTTTAACCACAAGACCCGGAAATGCTGTTTAAACCAAATCAAGGGGAATAAGTTTGCCCACAAGCTTGATTCAAAGGACAGTGCTGGCCTTTAACAAAGGTATTGGCATATAAGATTAAATAAAATATAATTTCATTGTGTCTAAATCTATTGGTAAAGTTGGGGACGCTTCTATTTTTGCTCAGTATATAACAACAAAAATGTAGAAATATTTTAAAAAGTATAAAAAATGATATGGCAACAGTAAGCAATAGTAACTTGAGAACAAAGGCACATACTTAACATATCAAAACATATTTAAGTGTTTGCATTAATTGCTGAAGATATATATTTCTAGTAATGTTATGTCGCCCCTGATCATTTCCGTGCATTGAACCCCCCGTTGAAGTCAGAGTGCACATGTACCGGCGACCTCCAACGACAACAACCCAAGCATTTAGGCATGATACGCACTGGCAAGGGCCGTTGTTGGTGTTATACCACACTGCACACTATTGACGATTGATCGAAGTTATATTTCCTTAAATCCTTTTGTTATTTATCAACTTAAATCCAACTTTTTCCACTGAACAGTGTTATGTTCAACATAAACAGATACCACAAGATGTTTCAGGTGCCCGGTCCCAATAGACTTCGAAAACCAGCCAAATTGGATCAATAACACCAGATCTTTACCAAACTTACACTGATTGTTATTATCAATGAAAACTCGGACAAGTTCGAAAAATAGCCAAGTTGAATGAGTAACATCAGAGTTATGGCCCTTGATTTGCTGAAAAATGCCATATTCTGCCTTGTGAACACTCTAGCACCTTCATTTATTATTTGATCTTTGTCAAACTTGCACATATTGTTAATATCAATGAATATTTAGCTCAGACAAGTTCGAAAACCAGCCAAATGGGATTGGTAACACCGGAGTTATGGCCCTTGTTTTACACTCTGGCACCTTCATTTATTATTGGATCTTTACCAAACTTGCACAGATTGTTAATAATGACCCTTGATTTGCTGGAAAATGCCATATTCTGCCTTGTAAACACTAGCACCTTCATTTATGATTTGATCTTAACCAAACTTGCACATATTGTTAATATCAATGAAAGCTCGGACAAGTTTGAAAACCAGCCGAATGGGATGAGTAACACCGGAGTTATGGCCCTTGTTTTTCTGAAAAAACTATGTTCTGCCTTGTTAACACTCTGGCTCCTTCATTTATTATTGGTGTCTTTATATCAATGAAAGCTCGGACAGATTTGAAAACCAGCCAAATCATATTTGTAAAACCGGAGTTACGGCCCTTGTTTTAGTTATAAATGGTGTATTTTGCTTCGTTAAGACGATAGGGCTTTCAATTTGCCAGATTTTAATGAAACTTTGCGGGGATGATCAGTACCAAATCTAGCAAGGTATATCGTCACCGTGTTCCAGTTGAATGACACTTTGTCCGGACTTTTTTTTCCTGAACCCCTGGCCGGATTTCAGCAAAACTTTGCAGGGATGATCAGTACCAGGCCTAGTGGTGCATGTCATCACTATGTTCCGCTTGAATGATTTTTGGGTGAGTTATGGCCCTTTAAAGGTTTTACTACACAAACTTTATCTATTTCTCTTGAACCCTTGGCTGGATTTCAACGAAACTTTGCAGGGATGATCAGTACCAAGCCTAGTTATGAAGTTATTATTTTGGTTGAACGATTTTTTTCAGGGATGAGGAGTACCAAGCCTAGTTGCGTCTATCATCGTCGTGTTCTGGTTGAATGAATTATGGCCTAATATACACAAACTTTATTCAGACAATTTTTCCTGAACCCTTGGCTGGATTTCAGTCAAACTTGGCAGGAATGATCAGTACTGAGCCTAGATGCACATGTTGTTGTTGTGTTCCCCATCAAATACTCTATATAGCCAGTAGAGCAATACAGGCCCTCTTGGGCCTCTTGTTATTATTGAACTTGATATCAAAATAAACTACTATATAAAGGCACTAAAGTTTATCTACCTCTAAACTGAGATTAATATTCCCAATCTTAATCGAACCCTAAAACTTTAACAGGAACATCTAACGACATTATCTCCTGTGTATCTAATGACTGGAACATCTATCGATGTTTTGTCCTGTTTACTCAGGAACATCTAAAGATGTTGTCTCCTGCTAATGGATTTGTATTTAATGAGAGGAAGACAGAGCCCTAACGGGGGTTGATATCATCTATTGGTGCTCTATAATAATACTTCAAGTGCAATATTTAAACTTTTTGTCAGATGTGGAATGAATTAGCCATTTATACAGAAATAACCAAGTTAAATAATATTATTTCAATTTTACAACACGACAACGTCAAACATGAAGAGAGTACTTATTACCTCCCTTTAATCCCTATTTTTAGCGCACAAATATCTGGTTCCAGGCTTCTTAGCATTTAAACATGAACAATCACAATATTATGTCTGCCATACGTATCCATGAAAATCAAATCTACTACATTTCTAGTTTGATCTAGCCTCTTTCAAAAATTAAGGGGAGCCATAGTTTTGGTGTTACTTATTGCTAGCGTAAGCTGATTTTTTTCATTGATAACAATGTGGCTGAGTTTGGGAAAGATCGGATAAAAGCTGAAGGTGCTTTAGTGAATACAAACAAAATGTGACGATGGACGGATTGCCATCAAAGATCAGCAGAGCTTATGCCGTGGTGCATTGTCCGTTGTCCTTCTGTCCGTAAACTTTTTTGTAGCGATTACTCCTCTGAAACTACTGGATGGATTTTCATGAAACTTTACAGGAATATTGCCCACGATGTCTATTAGATCCTAGCAAAAATTCATGTTGATGCGAAATCCAAGATGGCCGCAAAAGCTAAAAATAGATTTTTAAAGAACAAGTTTGTAGCGACTCCTTCTTGAAAACTATAAGTGAAATTGATATGGGACTTTATCTAAAATGATCAGCATGACATGATGTTGGTCCTTGTCGAAAATCGTTTTGATTCGACGTTAAACATGGCCGCCAGCGGCTGTCTTTGTTTACATAGAGTTATATAGTAAAAACTTGTAGCGACTTCTCTGAAACTACTCTATGGACTTTCATGGAACTTCACAGGAATGCTGATCTAGCTATCAAAACCTATCAGTAGAGCTTCAAGGTCATTGACCTCTTGTTTAAAAAGGAAGTTTAAGTTGAATGATTTTTGGCAGAGTTTAGGTTTCCCCTCAACTCCTACATTTGTCTTCCGATTTCCATGAAACTTGGTAGGAGGTATTAGTATGATGTGTAATAGGGTGTAATTTTAGGATGTTCCGGTTGAATGATATTTGTCTGAGTAACGAGACTTTGACGATTTTCTAGTGTTAAGCATAGTGTGGATCAACACATATTGTCAAATTGTTCTGGTTGACTGATTTTTGGTGGAGTTATTTTGGGTACTTCTGCATATAATCAAGATTTCCATTTCGTTTTCATGTTGATGCTGTACCAGACTTACGGCCATTTATTTGAGGGAGCATCCATCGGTTATACTGTTATTTATATTGTTGGTTGTGGTTGTAAGTTGCTGTGGTTGGTTGTAGTGGTTGTTTGTTGATGGCCTTGACATGTCAGCATTGGTTTGGTTGCCAGCCACAGCATTGTCATCGATGTCTGCATTGCCTCATTGGCATTGTGGGCATTAGTGCTATTGTGGGGGCTGATGATGATGATGAGGTCTGGTAACCCGACAAAAAAACTGGGTACGAATCCGCATTCATGGTGCACTGCGCGTCCGTTTTGGCTATTATAATTGGAAAATGCAGCCATGGGACAGAGCAGAAGTTTATGAAAAACATTAATCATGACATGCTGCCAGCAGATTAATTTTGTTCTTCCAATACCACCCAGCCTCAGGAAATGATAAAATTCAATCTTTCACAGCCACATGTACGATGGAACTCTCAGGGTCGGACCTATTGTGATCACTTTTTGCATGTCACTCCGTCCGTCAACAAATAAACTCATAATGGCAGAAAATATTTGTTTTCAATTTATTTTATTCAAAACAAACAAGTTAGATATCATGAGGTTATTTTCCTTCTCTCCTTGCAAAATCACTACAAATTAACTACTTGACAAAGTTAAAGATACCTTTAACTTCGTCCAAACCACATGGGCAAAAAAAAAAAGAAAAGAAAAAAAATACCGACCTACCTACCTTACTTTTTTCAGCTGAGTAACCAGAAACACAGGTATTTTTTTTCTGGCCTGATGATGATGTCCGGATATGTACCAACAGCCCTTATGTGATGGTAATTTGCTCATCGTCTGTTCCTTTTATTGCGTGTTAGCATTTTCATCCGATCCTTACTAATCTTGGCCAAATTGTTGATATCAGTTGAAAAACATCTTTGTTTGATTAGTAACACTAGAGTCCTTGATTTATTGGGAAATGCTTTTGTTAAAATTTATTGGTCAGAATATGCTTATTGTTAACCTTAACGGAGATGATAGAGACTTTGTGTCAAGTATTTGTGTATAATATATTATCGTCAAATTTGCATTAAATCCACTATGTACCCAGCCGTTAATAGAAACAACTGATTAGAAACATACGCTTTGTTAAAAAGGCAAGCTGACCTTTTAACTCTAGTATTTACATAAACATTACCTGTGCTATAAATATCCATTTGGATCTGCAAACTTCTTGTGTTTTGCTTAGCGTCGGCGCAGCGTGTAGGGGATACAGCATAATTAGTACACTAATATTTATTCGGCATAGTGTGTACAGGTTAATTTTATTCAGTTTATTTGTTAGCGTAATTCTCTAAGTTGTAACACGCCTGAGTCAGCTGTTCAGTTTATGTGTGAATAAGCATATTCTCCTTTTAAATCTTTAGCGCCTTTATTTTTCAATTTAAAGTGTAAACAATATTAAATCACAGATATTGGAATTTTTCCAGGAAAATAATGTACGATAGCATGTTATGTGAACAGGAATAAAAATTTAAGATGGTATGATCTGTCTACTTAAACATTTTATTAAATGGTCACTTTAGTTGGGAATGAGATATTGGAACGAAACTTGCTGTGTATGTACCTTATATGGATAGGAAGCTTGGAATTGCATTTAGGGTCGCTGAGGTCAGGGTCAGGGTCACTGTTACTAAAAATAGAAAAAGGGTTTCCGCTCAATAACAAGTTAGGAATGAGATATTAGAATGAAACTTACTGTGTAGGTAGCTTATAACAAAAGGAAGTTTGGGATTGTATTTGGGGTCATTGGGTCAAGGTCACTGTTACTAAAAAAAGAAAAAATGGTTTCCACTCAAAAACTTTAGTCACTGTTACTAAAAATAGAAAAACGGTATCCGCTCAATAACAAGTTAGGAATGAGATATTAAAATGAAACTTGCTGTGTAGGTAGCTTATATCAAAAGGAAGTTTGGGATTGCATTTGGGATCACTGGGGTCAAGGTCAAGGTCATTTTTTACTAGAAAATAGGAAAATGGTTTCCGCTCAATAACTTTAGTTGGGAATGAGATATTGGGGCGAAACTTGCATTTTGTTACTTCATTTTCACCTTGTCAGTACTGTAATAGCATTTCAAATGGAAAAGTTTGGATTAACCTTGTTTTCTTGGAAAGCAGGTTTAAGTCAAAATGATACTTGATAAATAAATCAAGATGCTAATTTCAACGCTTTGTAAACACTTCAAGATTGCTTTGTGTCCCTTTTAGAGTAATTATAATTATTATTATTATTATATAATAATAATTATAATGTTTAAACAAACATTATTTCATGAAACTCTGTACCAATGATTACTGCCTGTACATGACGGAGACATCATGATTATTTGTCTTACAGATTGTTTGTTGAAATACTGGATGCAGCACCTCCAGGGGTGGAAGAAGTGATCTTCATGAGGAATGGATCATGGACATTTCCCACGGTTAACCAGGCGGAATTTCCAATTAATGATCTTGATCCTGATCAACCAGAGCAGGAAGGTAAGTTCTGTAAACATGTCTTCTGCTGCTACCTTTCACATGACGGCACATGACAAATAATAAGTTTTAAACATAATGTTATTTTGAAATTTGTTATCTATCAGTGTTACCTTATTGAATCTACAGGCCATAAATGCTTCTGTCCATTATCTGCTTTACCTTTTCTGTAAGGCATTCTTGATTAATGGTTTTGGAGTTTCGATTTGAAGGTTGTTTCAATAAGATTTTGGATAAGTAGGTCAATGATAAATTGACAAAAGTATACAGAGTTATTTCCCTTGATTAAAGTAAAACGTGGTGGATTTTACACAATAACTGCGGAAATGATATCTGACTTACACTGAACTTTGTTAGAAACTTTGCAGTCTAGGTAAGTGTTGGATGAGGTAAACAATGAACATGTGGAGAGTTACGGCCCTTGATGAAGACAAAATAAGTGAATTTTAGTTTGTTGTTTACGAAGTGGCTTGGTTTGGAAATGGTTTTGGATTTTCAACAAGTTAGCTGCAGAGATTTGTTTTGATATTGGATGATTAGAGTGTTCCTTGTTCGGTGTTGTGCTCAACACAAACAGATTTTTATTTCTTGATAAAATAACATTTATTTTTAAAAAATAAATATCTTCAGTTGTAAAGTCTTCAGATGTTAATTGTCTTTTGTTGAGCATAATCACGAAAAAATCTAATTTTAAAATAGTACATCAAATAGAAATAGTACATCAAATAGAAATAGTACATCAAATAGAAATTTAAATAATTTTTCATATATTCGCTACGCAATGTGAATTTACTGAACACTAAAAAACATGACATTATTGCCAAGTTTGGTAAGTACATCTGAAAATAACGTCACCTGAAAAGCCCTTTACCTTTTGAGATAAGAAAACCGTAATTTTCTCCCTGGAAGTTGGAAATGACAATTCTGCATTTACCAATTAAAGTAGCTATCCTGCCATCAACAGAGAAAATTTACAAAAGATGTTAACCATTTTTAAACCTATTGATGACAAGGTGTATATATAAATTACATATTTTGAGAATCCAAACTCTATAGACACAAAATAAATTGCTTTAAGCAGCCAAGCCAAACCCCAGAACTGGAGTGTCTAATTAAGAGTTACCAAATCATAAATCATTCCAGGCATATTCAATCACGGGTACTTTAAGAATCCGTTTAAAAAATTCTATACTTTTAATCGGCAAATATTATATGACCTGAACACCTGGATAGAGTTTTGATTAATGCTTTTTTTAGTGTAACTTTGCCGTAATTTGGTGGGTTAGTTTCTTTAAGGGAAGCAAAATGCTTGATCAAACTGGGCCATAGTTCACATTTATAAGCCTACCTGACCCTTCCAATATTTTCTTTCAGAAACCAAAGCCAGAATCAACATAAAATGTATGCAGTCCAGCCCACTAAACATGACAGAATCTCTTAATTCCATCAAAAGCAATGACTTGGAAGAGTCGCAGTGTAGCCCTGGCAAGTCTCGAGAAAGTGATATAGAATTACTGGACTTGGAAGCAAGTGTTGAGCAGTCAGAAGTGCAGATATATTTAGACACTGATGAAGTATCATCATGTGACTCCATACCAGAAACAATATCCCAGTCTCCTACTGTAAGTACTTACTACATCTACTGGCCCATCTACTGGCCCAATTGGCCAGTTAAGTAAGTTAAGGGCTTATGCAATGGTATGTTGTCTGTCATCTGCTCTCTTCTGTTAACGTTTTAATGTCAATGCTCTATCACCTCCATTTTACATCAAACTTGGCCTGAATATGAGTTATTACCCTTGATTTAATGAAAAATGACATATTTTTGCTTTGTCAACACTCGAGCACCTTCATTTTGCATCCAGTCTTTACCAAAATTTATCAAAGTCGTTTAATATATTGATGAAAGTTTGGACAGATTTGAACACCACATGTATCGAAAAATAAACACCAGAGTTATTGCCATTGATAAAATGGGGGAAAACACAACATTTGGTCAGGCCAACACTCTAGCATTTTGCCAGGCCAGCACTCCAGCATTTTGCCAGGCCAACACTCCAGCATTTTGCCAGGCCAACACTCCAGCATTTTGTCAGGCCAACACTCCAGCATTTTGCCAGGCCAACACTCCAGCATTTTGCTAGGTCAGCACTCTAGCATTTTGCCAGGCCAACACTCCAGCATTTTGCCAGGCCAACACCCAAGCATTTCTCAGTTTGGATCGGACCTTTTACCAGACTTGGTCAGAGTCTTAATAACAATGAAAGCTAAGACTAGCTCGGAAACCACTTATATTGAATAAAACACAAACCCGAGTTATGAGCCTTGATTTAACAACAATGCTCAATTTTGCCTTGTCAACCCTCTAGCACCCCTCATTTGATGTCAGATATTTACCACACACTTGATCAGAGTATTTTTATCAATGAAAGCTCAAAGAAATTCTCAAACCACCTATACCTGAAAAAAAATCCAAAACCCTTTATTTAGTTTTACATAGACATATATAAGGATTTTCTTCTTCTTTTTTTCAACAAAGGCATAGAGCTCTCATAAATTGCATGTACCATAAACTTATGGTTTGGTCAAATCTTAAAACTGGGGGCAAATTTGGGGCCATCCCGGTGGGTCACATTTTACATAAGAGTTTTATATACTGAACAAAATCAGTTTAACACGACTTTATGGGGATATAGATTAAACATATGAACATTGGTATAATTGATTTCCAGAGTTTTGGAAGAGTTTACTTCAACCTGCAACCTTATCTGGCTCACAACTTGACAAAATCTTGACCTATGGTCGTCAAACTTCACACAGTTTTTCTGTATCAATTGTTCAGTGCCATTGATACATCCAATAACTCTGACTTTCATTTCAGTTATGCCCCTTTTCATAAAACATTACCCTGCAACCTAGCCTAGCTCATAATTTTGCAAAATACTGACCTATGGTCATGATACAGTTTCTCCTTATCAATTATTCTATGCAGTTCATAAACTTTAATAATGAAAAGAAAATCTGCCCAATTCATGAAGGATTGCACCCCCTGTCTTCCAATTTTATAGTAATCTTGTCCTTGCTGAAATAAGCTCATTGCGGATGACACAGGTGTTTCATGGAACACCCTTCTGGTTATTATGCTCCCCGAAATGAAACATAGTCGCCGCTTTGTCCGTCCTTCCCACTTTCGTCCGGAGCATATCTTGAAAACTGCTGATGTCACTACAATAAAACTTCACACAATGATAGAGGGCAATGAGAGGAAGTGCAGAGTGCAAGAACCGTAACTCTGTCATTCAAATTAGAGTTATTACCCTCATTCAAATTAGAATTATTACCCTTTGTAATTTTATACTTAGAAATTTTGTCTTGAACATATCTTCAAAACTACTGATGGGACTACTATGAAATTTCACACAATGATAGGGGCAATGAGAGGAAGTGCAGAGTGCAAGAACCGTAACTCTGTCATCCTTTAGAGTATTTCCCTTCGTAATTTTATACTTAGAATTTTTATCCAAAGCATAACTTCAAAAGTACTGATGGAACTGCAATGAAACTTCACACAATGATAGAGGGCAATGAGAGGAAGTGTAGAATGCAAGAACCGTAACTCTGTCTTAATTCAACTTAGAGTTAATTTTTGTCCGGAGCATAACTTAAACACTACTGATGGGACTGCAATGAAACTTCACACAATGACAGAGGGCAATGAGAGGAAGTGCAGAATGCAAGAACTGTAACTCTGTCTTCATTCAACTTAAGAGTTATTACCGTTTATAATTTTATACTTAAAAAATGTTTGTCTGGAGCATAACTTCAAAACTCAGGGGTCAGGCGATGAGGCAAAGTCGCTTAAAACTTCGCTATGATGTGGCCGACTTCGCTTTTTTATCCATGTCGGGTGAAATTTGAGACGCCTTCATTTTCGGGTCAATTTCGTCAATTTCGTCAATTTCAAATGTGATAGAAAAACCCTCTAAAATACACAATCAGGCGTGTTTCACAAGTACCTTATTTCATTCCATTACCATTAATGCGATCACGTGATTAGATCATGCGCGCATTCTATTTAAGTAAACTAATCAAATGTGTCTAAAACTCACTCCGGTCAAAGACGTAAAGCTGATGAAAGTCTGCCTAGGGAGAAACAGAAAAAAAAAAAGAACAGTTTTATGATTTCAGTTGGTATCTTCAAGACGAAAGGGTTTTTGGCACTGTTCACTTTGAAGTTTGTAAGGCCGTGGGAAAATAATAATACTAACAATATAATGATGATAATAATAATACATACTTTATTAGTATTATGCATTATTTTAGTTATTATAACAGTAATAATCCCAATACAATAATTAATAAAATAACATGCAATTGGTTAACAATTGGTTAACTCGATATTTACTCGTCCGTCTTATGTCGACCGACCTCAAGTCTCCCTGTTTTGAAAAACTTCTCCCTGTTTTGACTGGAGGGAGAAGTCACTTCTTCCTGTTTTTGGAGTCTTGCTTGACCCCTGAAACTACTGATGGGACTGCAGTGAAACTTCACACAATGATAGAGGGCAATGAGAGGAAGTGCAGAATGCAAAAAACGTAACTCGGTCATCATTTAAATTAAGAGTTATTGCCGTTCAAAACCATAACTCTATCATAATTCAAAAACTGAAAACTGCTGGGTGATACAAGGCCATATGATAAAGTTGAGGATACATTTCGGGGAGCATCCATCGGTTCTACCGATTTTCTTGTTTAGATGGATTCTGCATACGTAAAAAGGTCATTAATATCTAATGTATTAAGTTAATTCTTACATTCAGACAAGATGTATAGGCTAAGTATGACAAAAGTTATAGCAGCTGAACCAATAAATCTCTCCATGGTATCGCTGTCTAAACAGTTAATTATGTTCATAATAATTAAAGCTAGTGAAAAATATATAAATAATTGAAGAAGTATGCTTTTTATGTACATAGTCGCTCTTAGACAGGTATGTGCAAAAATATATGCATAAACAACTGTTGGAAATGTTCTTAAATATTAACGACAGAGTGATGTTTTTATGTTCCCTGCCCACTTTTTATGCCCCACCACGAAAGTGGCACGTGCATAATTATAGTGTTACCCTTGTCCATCCGGACTTACGGCACATCTTTACATTCAAGTTTTTATTATGTCAATTTCTCAGATACCAAAAGCCGTACAGTTTTCAAACTTCATACACACTTACATCTATATGGCAGCAATATGTTCCTGCCTGAATCAGGTCAATATAAATGACCTTGACCTACTTTTAACACTGTTAATTTTAGTGTTGTTCCGATTAATCGATTTGATCGATCATCGATCAGTTATGCCTTTGATCTGATTAATCGATTACAATTTTTCGTGATCGACTTTACTCGGTTGTTGAAAATTATGGCTTATTTCATTCTCATGTACTAAAATATACAAGAAAATAAAATTAATTTTAATTTTGCAACAAGTCATCACACATTTATTGTGGGTATCACAACTTATTTTTTAAAGTTGGTTTCATTCAGTTCCTTTTTTACCAGAACATACTTGAAATGTGACTATTTTCTTCATTATAGTTTGAAAAAGGCTTACATTTGTCTTTTATAGCAGCCATGTTTAATATCATTTAATGATCGATCATCGGTCTGTTAAATATTTACATCAAAGTTTTTCATTCAAGTTTTTTACATCAATTTTTTTTGTTAAGTCGATTCATTTACTATGAGCTTATGATCCTTTACCAAGTTTATTCAAATGGTGACCCTGGGGTAGGGAAAGTTCAAACACTTATAAAATCTTCTTCTCTTAAACCACAAGGCACTCAGCTCTCATATATTACATGTAGCCCTGGGGTCACATTTGGCCCTGCCCAAGGGGTTACACTCTACACCTTCATTTTGTATTTTGATCTTTACCAAACTTTGTCAGTGTCTTTATATCAATGTTGTTAACACAACAGAGGCTAGATTTCTTGAACAATCTTAACCAAACAAATTGTATATGACCATAAGATTTCGAAGAAGTTCGATATTGGGCCAGTACTCGGGTGATCGAAGAAGTTTGATATTGGGCCAGTACTCGGGTGATCGATTTAGGACCATCTTGGCCCTCTTGTTTATTAAGTCAATTACATACCAAAAGCCTTACAGTACAGTACAGTTCAAACTTGATATACACATACATCTGTATGGTACCATTATGTTCCTACCCAAATCAGGTCCATATAACTTGCCTTTTAATATTACACTTAACATTTTGTTACTCCATTTTGTAACCAACCGATAACCCTTAAGCGGGGCATTCGGGTCCCTTGGACACATTTTCTAGTTCGTTTTAGTACGTGGATATATTTATTTTATAATGACATTATTTAAAGGTGAAATATAGCGTGTATTTTGAGTATATATTCGGAAATATACGTATATAATATACAATATTTTCAAATCTTACACTTATTGGTTGTCCCGTTTTCTCACAGTAGCCAATTTTATCTCATAGCGCACACGCTTCGAGTTTCGCCCTTTTTGAAGACAGGTAAGTGACACGTGATCCTGTGACGTCATTGGTACCAAACGATTCGCGGTGTCGCATTGAGTTGTATAGTATTGTCTATGTAGGATTACGTTTTATGGTACTTGTTAAAAATGCCGTGTGCTGTTGCTGGGTGAAAAAGTTTGCATAAAGAAGGACAAGATAATAACCTAAGTTTTTTTTCGTTTCCCTAATCGAGATAATGATATATTAAGATTTGAAGTGTGGGTAGACGTTACCGAAGAAAATCGCCCTACTCGTCGAGAAAGTGGGAACCTACGAAACACGCGCGAGTCTGTAGCAAACATTTTGAGTTGACTTCGTGGGAAGTCCATCCTTTGGTTTCATTATCTTTGAATTTGGAGAACAAAAGGCCATGCAGATTAAAATCAACAGCGGTACCAACGATATTCGACTATAAAAATGAGAAGTGCATTACCCCGCCGTCTTCAAGCAGGTTGTATTCGCCTATTCGACCGGCGTTGAGATGAAGTAAGATTGAAATTTATGTTCAATTATCTTAGCACCTCATCGGGTATTCGTATGATAAATTGAAGAAAGGTGTATAGTCTTAGATCTTTATATACACCGTGAATGTTTAGCTGTTGAATTAGAAGCATGCGTCTTTACGTGAATCAATGAAGAGTTGACGGCGCTAATATTATGTAGCCGTCTTTTTTTTTAAAAAAATTGCTAAGAACGTTCAGCATATAAATTTAAATGAATCCGGTGAAATAAAGACTGTGTCTTTGTTTCCAAATTTTAATTTTAATAATTTTAAATTATACACCCTCTTCTGCCAATAGTATTATAGATATATATTATCAACATATATAGGGCTATGGATTTGAAAAGCAATACAAAGAAAATGTTTCATGGATATCTATTACAAGGCAGAAAATTAATAATATTGCTAGCTTTTATATTAATTCAGTAATTTTTTATCGCAAAGCAACAACAATAACGCCTCTTAGCTCGTGCAATAAGTAAAACAAGTATAATAGAATAATATACTTTATATTATGGTAATTTGATATATTTGGTCTGTTTTCGATCTGTATATCAGGTGCAAGTATACATGAGTAAGTATACTTACTAACTGTCTATATCCTGCTCATAATAGATTTGGCTATATTATTTAAATCATAGTATTTTTCTCTCTGTGCGCGAAACATATCATGTGATATATCCGTCTTGTGCAATACGCGTCTGCCCTCGGCGGTATTACACCGCTCAAGTAATTGCAATAAACAGGAAATATATCATAAAACTAGGTTTCCCTAAATGGTGCGTGCTTTTGTGATATACCGACGTATGTACCCAAATTAGGCTGCACTTCAATAGTGCACCACAATATTTTATTAGTCTGTATTGATATTTGGGGGCACGTGGAGACTAGAGAGCGTGTCATATTGCAAACACCGCTCCTAGAGTGTTTGGTGTTGATGGCGACTTATGGCAAATATATAATATAATTATGGCTCCGAAATTATATGCTGTTTCATTTATTATTGTTTTTATTCATTTTTTTTTATCAATTATGGATAATATCTAATAAATATATTTGTTCCATGTCTACTTATCGGCAAAAAAATCTGACGCTCGTATTACCATAGATCTACATACATATATATCCATGTATTAATGTATAGGTATAGACCAGGTCCATTCATTCGGAATATACTACAATTCGCGGTTATTGTGTATGTACCAAGATATTGCAGTGTTGCGGGTGACTTACTGTCAGATTTCGATGAAAACAATGTTTACGTTGTTTTTTTGTTTGTTGTTGCTGTAAGTGTATAAATACGCTATTTTGTTAGATTAGTGAATAGTGTAATGAACCACTGAACGTAACGAATGACATGACCAATAGTCTTTACAAGCTCTCCATTTGCACCTGCACCGCGTACGACTTCATCATCAGTTGATGAATCCGATGTATTCTCGTCCTCATACACGTATTCTGGCTCCAAATCGTAAGGTTGCACATGGTGTAACCGTTTTATCACGGGCATTTCCTCTGACATCGCTTAATTCTCACATTTTCACACAAGGTATACTGTTTTGCGTTCAGTCCCAATGTAAACAAAAAATAGTTTGTTCCCAATGACGTCATTTCCGGTAATTCGCGCAAGAGTTTTTCCCCTTAGATTTTTTTCGATTTTTTAGCAATGCCTGTTCGCCTTTTCGGTTTTTATCTTTAAAAACATATTTTCACTAAACATACATCAATAGCATAGTAAACATCGTATTTATAATGATATTTAGTAATTAAAAACATATCAACAACGGATTTGTTGATTTAGGACAAATTTCATCTTTAAAGATCTGAATTTATAGAGAGTTGCACGATGGTTGAGTTATTGGGATAACGGGCACCATCTTGGACAGTTGGTCACTGATACTTATTAAATTAATCGTAGACTGTCTGCATGTATGTATATTTATTAAATTAATGTTTTACTTACTTTGTTTTGGCACAGAAACCCCTGGATTGTTCGCACATCCCAGCTAAGATCTTATTGAACACCTCTGGAAGAAAAGGTAGGTAATGTTTTCGTACTACGACAGCGTTTTTTTACCTTATATAAATGGGTCCGATAAACGGCCACATTCCCAATTGAAATAATTGACCATTTTTCCCAATTTCCAACTAAATAATTCCCAAATCGAAGTTGTTTTTCCGTCAATTTTTCTCCTGGGATATTCTCAATACACAGATGACAATAGATCTTCCCAGTTCTGTTTTAGATTAATCTTCCTAATAAAGTTTTTACCAGGGTTGTACGTTTCTTATGCTTTTCTGTGTAAATTGAAACGCGAACACAGCCTCGTCACCAGAGGACGACGCCATGTTGTTTATGCGTTGCAGAAACGCTTTACCGCTTGTATGTTATCGAAACGCTTTACCGCTAGTATATTCTACTATGTAACAAGCGCCTCAGTGAGCGATGGGTTAATACTAAATAAAGGACGAATAACAGAAATCGTCTGGGCCGGGAAACTCTTTCCTCGGTCATGAGAATATGCAGAGAATCTGGTGCAACCATAAATGACAATGAACTTAACAGCAGTGTTAACATTTTCAGGGACAACAAAAACAGGGAAATTATTCTGTAACAACAATAATAGTGAAGTACAATAAAAACTTGAAACATTACAGTTGTGAAAATATTTTATTATGTAAATCATCAATAGATATGTAATATTTTACAAAATACAAAAACAAAATATTTCCCAATTCTGATGTTTTTTCTCAATTTTGAGAAAAATCGCGTGTTTTTTCCCAATTTGACCGGCCACAGACCCATTCCCAAAATGGTGAAAAAAAACGCTGTACGAAAAAAAATTAAGGTTCTGTTTTATGCTCACCTCTGAATATAGAGACTTTTCTTCAAATATTTGCCAATTTTAGGGACGTTTTATTGTCCGTTCGTCTGTCCGTCTGTTTACTTTTACATGACAACTGATTGTGGCTAATAACAAAGTATAAGGTCTACAACAATGAAACTTTGTACACATCTTCAGCATGATCCAGTGAGTGCATCTGATAAAGGCCCATAACTCTGGTTCATATGTTTTTATTTCCCTTTGAAAAAGCTTTAACCTGGAACATAACCTTGCCAACGTCAGGAGTATATTTGCCGCTAGGCGGTGCGCTTGTTACTATTTCTAAATTGATTTATTAAATGAATTGTTTATTTGTTATACTTGTAATACATAGTTTGCAACCTTTATCACTGAGGGTAGCAACCATTATCACTGAGGGTAGCATCCATTATCACTGAGGGTAGCAACCTTTATCAGGAGCGCTGTGGTCTAGTGGTAGAGCGTTGGACCCATGATCCAAAAGTCGTGGGTTCGATTCCCGTCATTGCCATATGCGTTGTGTCCCTGAGCAAGACACTTTATCTGCATTGCTTAGTACTGGTTCTACCCAGGAAGACATCGAGAGTGATTCAAATAAGTTCATAGAGCTTTCGTTACAATCAATGTAAAATAAATAAGTTTAAACTAACCTTTATCACTGAGGGTAGCAACCTTTATCACTGAGGGTAGCAACTTTTATCACTGAGGGTTGCAACCTTTATCACTGAGGTTAGCAACCATTATCACTGAGGGTAGCAACCTTTATCACTGAGGGTAGCAACCTTTATCACTGAGGGTAGCAACCTTTATCACTGAGGGTAGCAACCATTTTCACTTAGGGTAGCAACCATTATCACTGAGGGTAGCAACCTTTATTACTGAGGGTAGCAACCTTTATCACTGAGGGTAGCAACCATTATCACTGAGGGTAGCAACCATTACCACTGAGGGATGCAACCGTTATCACTGAGGGTAACAACCATTATCATTGTAGGTAGCAACCGTTACCACTGAGGGAAGCAACCATTATCACTGAGGGTAACAACCATTATCACTGAGGGTAGCAACCATTATCACTGAGGGTAGCAACCATTATCACTGAGTGTAGCAACTATTATCACTGAGCGTAGCAACCATTATCACTGAGGGTAACAACCATTATCACTGAGGGTAGCAACCATTATCACTGAGGGTAACAACCAGTATCACTGAGGATAGCAAACTTTATAACTGAGGGTAGCAACCATTGTCACTGAGGGTAGCAACCATCGTCTCTGAGGGTAGCAACCATCGTCACTGTGGAAGCAAACTTGATCACTTACTTCAAATAGTAAAACTGTTTCTGGGTGATAACTTTATGAATGAGATATTGGAACGAAACTTGTTGTCGAAAACATTGTTTTCAGAAAATGTTCACGTTTCCTGTTAGCAGTTTATTTCATTGCTTCCTTGTATTTCACAAGGCAATCTTATACAGAGCTGTGATAATGTTTGACTGCAACGAGTATTTACTCATCAGATTCAAAATGAATGAGTAACAAGGAACATGTTCAGAATAAAATCTTTTTAAATAGTTCATGCTTCCGCAATAGATGTGAATCCATTTAATACATTTTAAAAGACATAACCATTCTGATTAAATGGATTTTAGTAAAATGAAACACTCTATGGCCTTTGTTCTTAATATAAAACCCATGCTTAGAACAATTTTCATGTTAATATGGAATAAACTGTTCCACAGGACTATACGTACAAATATAATACTCATGGTTTTTAAAAGTTTTGAGTATCAAATCTTGATGGGTAAAGATACTCACAATTTTAAAAAACTGAGGGTTTTTGTAAAAAAAGTAGTATGAGTAAAATTCTCAAAAACTCGGCTTATCTACAGCTCTGCTTCACCTTGATGACAAAATACTTCGACCGAAAGGAGAAATAAAATGCCAGTAAGAATGCATTGTTTTCAAGTTGCAAATATTTACACTTGCAAAAAAGGCAAGTTTATAAAAAAGTTAAATTCGACTCCTGGACTGTCAGACTCTAATAGTGTATTATCTTTAATTGATGAAAGCTTGGACGAGTTCAGAAACATAAATATCGGATTATAAACTCCCTTGATTGATGAAAAAATGCTATAGCACCATCATATGGCCCTTGAATTATTTAAAATATTTACACTGTTGCATTATCCATACTTGATTTAAAGTTGCAGTAAATCATTAATATGTGAAATTTCAACATTGATGTCAATGGAGAAAGTAATTGGTGGTTTCACACCTATAAAGCCTGCAGCACTCTTGAGGGCACTCCACAGTTTAATGTCCCATTCTCAACAATCGAACCCATGACGAGCCCATTAATAGCATGAATCCTTGAGCAAAAAAAAATCACACCATCATTGGATCATTGAAGACGATTAAATTACCCATGTTTTCATACAAATCTCTCTCTCAAAACAACTTAAAATGCAATTTTACCAATACTTCAAATGTCAATAAATAACAATAAAACAATTTTCATCAGCATATCAGTGTCATTCTGCACTCATGCTCTTGCATATCAGGAAATGCAAAAGTTTACATACCTTCATTGGCTTATTGAAGTTATTCCAAATTTATGAGCCCATGAGGCAAAATCAGCCAATTTTGCTAGTTTTTGAAAAGTTTTTGATAGTTTTGCATTTTTCTATTTATAGCCTCCAAAAAACTCAAAGAAGGCATATTCCACCATATCAAAACAAACTCAAAACTGGAAAAAAAACCCAGCAAATATGCACTTCATAATTAGGGCTTTCCACCTTTCAGTGGAAAGACCTCTTGTGTTCGTTCTGTTTATTCTTATTAGGGCTTTCCACTTTTCAGTGGAAAGACCTTTTGTTTTCGTTCTGTTTATTCTTATTATTATTCTTCTTCTTCTTCTCCTTCTTAGCTCCACTTTTCATAGAAATATTGGTCGCATTGTGTCAAAATTTTACACATCAGTATAGCTCAGGCTGGAATAGTGCCCCGAAGCTTTTGGGGTGATGACGTCATCCAAGGTAGCCGCCAGTGACGTCATGATAAAAATCTTGTTAGCGCTAGATCTCAAACATTTATGGTCGGATTTCAATGAAACTTTCACAGATTGTCAAGTTTAGAGTCTAGTTGTGCAAGAACATAAAATGACGTCATCACGTCATTAAATGTGACGTCGGCCTTTGACGTCTTAAGTCGTAAAAGGTCATTTTTGTGCAGATTGTATGTTTCGACCAGTTTTGCCTGTAAATCAATCACGGTCATTTTCTTTAACGTCACTGATCATTGTGACGTCATCACGTCATGCAGTATGACTTTCCATTTTTAGCTCTACTGATCAGAGATCAGCAGAGCTTATGCCGTGGTGCGGCGTCCGTCGTCCGTCTGTCCGTCTGTCCGTAAACTTTTATTTGTAGCGACTTCACAGCTGAAACTACTGGATGGATATTCATGAAACTTTACAGAAATGTTGCCCATAAAGTCTAGTTGATCCTAGCAAAAATTCATGTTGATGTGAAATCCAAGATGGCCGCCAAAGCTAAAAATAGAGTTTTAAAATACAAGTTTGTAGCGACTTCTTCTTGAAAACTATAAGTGATATTGATATGGGACTTTTTCTAAAATGATCAGCATGACATGATGTTGATCCTAGTCAAAAATCGTTTTGATTCAACGTTAAACATGGCTGCCAGCGGCCATCTTTGTTTACATAGAGTTATATAGTAAAAACTTGTAGCGACTACTTCTCTGAAACTACTTGGCGGATTGTCATGAAACTTTACAGAAATGTTGCTCTTGATGTCTAATTGATCCTAGAAAAATTTCAGGTCGGCCGGAAATTCAAGATGGCCGTCACAGCTAAAAATAGATTTTTAAAAAATAAGTTTGTAGCGACTACTTCTTGAAAACTATAAGTGATATTGATATGGGAATTTTTCTAAAATGATCAGCATGACATGATGTTGATCCTAGTCAAAAATCGTTTTGATTCAACGTTAAACATGGCTGCCAGCGGCCATCTTTGTTTACATAGAGTTATATAGTAAAAACTTGTAGCGACTACTCCTCTGAAACTACTTGGCGGATTGTCATGAAACTTTACAGGAATGTTGCTCTTGATGTCTAATTGATCCTATCAAAATTTCAGGTCGGCCGGAAATTCAAGATGGCCGTCACAGCTAAAAATAGATTTTTAAAAAATAAGTTTGTAGCGACTACTTCTTGAAAACTATAAGTGATATTGATATGGGACTTTTTCTAAAATGATCAGCATGACATGATGTAGATCCTTGTAGAAAATTATTTTGATACGACGTTAAACATGGCTGCCAGTGGCCGTCTTTGGTTACATAGAGTTATATAGTAAAAACTTGTAGCGACTACTCCTCTGAAACTACTTGACGGATGTTCATGAAACTTCACAGGAATGTTGCTCTTGATGTCTTGTTGATCCTAGAAAAATTTCTGGTCGGCCGGAAATTCAAGATGGCCGCAACAGCTAAAAATAGATTTAAAATAAATAAGTTTGTAGCGACTACTTCTTCAAAACAATAAGAGATATTGATATGGGACTTTTTCTAAAATGATCAGTATGACATGATGTTGGTCCTTGTCGAAAATTGTTTTGATTTGACCTTAAACATGGCTGCTTTGTTTACATAGAGTTATATAATGAAAACTTGTAGCGACTACTTCTTTGAAACTACCTGACGGATTTTCATGAAACTTCACAGGAATGTTGCTCTTAATGTCTTATTGATCTTAGCAAAATTTCAGGTCGGCCGGAAATTCAAGATGGCCGCCACGGTTAAAAATAGATTTTCAAAAAACAAGTCTGTAGCGACTACTTCCTGAAATCAAAATCAATCAGTAGAGCTTCAAGGTCATTGACCTCTTGTTTCCTATATAACTATGTAAAAATGGAAATTCTTCTTATAACCGTTTCTCGTTATCACATGTTGCGCAAGATCATACTTTGGATGGTTTACTTTTTTGGGTTTATCGCTGTTGGGCAACATCATACTGCGGATGGTTAAAATGTTTAGGTTGATCACGTTTTGTGTTATGTGCCACAGTTGTTTACACGACGTCACCAACAAACACAGTGTCTAAGGAATTTTTTTTGATTTTTTTTTTTTTTTTTTTAACTCCGTGCGCAGCTTTTTCCACTGAAATGACAAAAGCTGCGCAGTAAAACTTTTATTTTTTTTGCGGCGCTTATGAACGATTTCTCGTAATTTTTTTTTTCTTCTAGGTCAGTGCTGCGGATGGAGGAGGGCGAGTGGGAGGGGGGGGGGGGGGTGATTTCGGGTTACTTTGTCGTTGTGATATGGTGTTGCGGAGAGAGGGCGTTCCCTTTCTAACTTTTCTCCGTCAGTTTTACAGTAAATCAATCAAGATCAATGTCTTTATCATCACTAACCATTGTGACGTCATGACGTCATTGAGTATGATTTTGCATATTATGGAAAGCCATGTTTGATCAGGTTCTGATCAAAATCTAGTTATTATTATTCTTCTTGTGACCGCCACTTTTCATAGTAGCATTGATCGCAGAGCATCACAATTTTAGACAGTGGTAGAGCTCAGTCTAGAATAGTGCCGCGAAGCTTTTGGGCTCATGACGTCATCCAAGATGGCCGCCAGTGACGTCCTCAGACAATTCTTGTTATCGCTAGATCTCAAACATTTATAGTCGGATTTGAATGAAACTTTCACAGATTGTAGGGTTCAGGGTCTCGTTGTGCTTGAATGTAAAAACGTGTCTCTATGTAATAACGTCTTGACGTCAGTGACGTCACAATGTTACGAAAAGTCCATTTTTTTCAATGATTACATTTTTCATGTTTTTTTAGTGTAACATCCATCAGTGTCATTGTTTCAATCGACTCTGACAGTTTTAACGTCATGATGTCATTCAAAATGGCCGCCAATGACGTCATTTAAGAAATCTTGTAATCGCTATATCTCCTTTATTTATGATTGGATTTTGATGCAACTTTCACAGCCTGTAGGGAAATAGGATGTGTTGTGCCAGAATGTCGAAAATTATCATGACGTCATCCAAGATGGCCGCCACTGACGTCATGATACAAATCTTGTTAGCGCAAGATCTCCAACATTTATAGTCGGATTTGAATGAAACTTTCACAGATTGTAGAGTTCAGGGTCTAGTTGTGCATGAATGTAAAAACGTGTCTCTATATAATAACGTCCTGACGTCAGTGACGTCATAATATTATGAAAAATCCGTTTTTTCTTACTGATTGCATATATTGAGGTATTTTAATGCAAAATTTATCAATGTCATTGTTTGAATAGACGCCGTCATTTAAGAAATCTTGTAATCGCTATATCTCTTGCATTTATTATCGGATTTTGATGCAACTTTCACAGCCTGCAGGGAATTAGGTTGAGTTGTGGATGAATGTCAAAAATGGTCATGACGTCATCAAAGATTGACGCCAGTGACGTCAAGATAAAAATCTTGTAAGTGCTAGATCTCAACCATTTATAGTTGGATTTGAATTAAACTTTCACAGCTTGTAGAGTTCAGGGTCTAGTTATGCAAAGAGATCAAAACGTGTCTCCATGTTATAACGTCTTGACGTCAGTGACGTTACAATGTTATTAAAAATCCGTTTTCTTTACTGTTTGCATTTTTTAAGTTGTTTTACTGCAAAATCAACATAACGTCAGTAGTTTTAATGTTATGACGTCATCCAAAATGGCCGCCAATGACGTCATTATAGAAATATTATAATCGCTATATATCCTTCATTTATGATCGGATCTTGATAAAACTTTCACAGGAACTCTACATTCAACGTCTGGTGGTGCAATAATGTCGAAGTTTGTTATGTCGTCATCAAAGATGGCCACCAGTGACGTCATAAAGGAAATCTTGTTAAGACTATATCTTCTCTATTTATGATCGGATTTGAACAAAACTTTCACAGATTGTAGATTACGGGATCTGGTTGTGCACAGATGTTATACGGTATCACGACGTCATGACGTCAGTGACGTCAAAATATTCAGAAAATCGATTTGTTTACTGGTCCCATTTTCGAAGTTATTTTCTTGATATATCAATCAGTTTCATCAGCTTAGACAACTCTGACAGTTATTACGTCATGACGCCATTAAAATCAGGAAAGCCCGTTTGATCAGGTTTCTGATCAAAATCTAGTTATTATTAATACCATCCACAGACCTAATTGACATTCGTGCGAAATTGAGGTCTGCCCACTAACTTTATTCGCTAAACCTCTATGTATTGTTAAAGAATGTGTCATTTTACTTGCAGATGCTGTCAGTGACATGGGGATTAAAGTGGATGCTCGACGACCCCTGCATGTTATATTTAGGCCAATTCCCATGTGTGAAATAATAGCCACCCTTCTGAAACCAACACAGCTAGGTAATAATTTGGAAAAGGGATGCTCTGCAATAAATTCAAAAAGTATATCTTAGACTTATTAATTATAATACTCTTCTCCTCTATTAGTTATAATACTATTCTTCTCTATTATAATTCTCTTATCTATTAGTTTTATACTCTTCTTCTCTATTAGTTATATTCTTCTCTATTGGTTATAATACTCTTCTTCTCTATTAGTTATAATACTCTTCTTCTCTATTAGTTATTATACTATTCTTCTCTATTAGTTAAAATACTCTTCTTATCTATTAGTTATTATACTCTTCTTCTCTATTAGTTATAATACTATTCTTTACTATTAGTTATTATACACTTCTTCTCTGTTAGTTATTATACTCTTCTTCTCTATTAGTTATTACACTCTTCTTCTATATTAGTTATTACACTCTTCTTCTCTATTAATTATTATATTCTTCTCTATTAGTTATAATACTATTCTCTATTAGTTATTACACTCTTTTCTCTATTAGTTATTATACTGTTCTTCTCTATTAGTTATAATACTCTTCTTCTCTATTAGTTATTACACTTTTCTTCTGTATTAGTTATTTCACTCTACTTCTCTATTAGTTATTATACTGTTCTTCTCTATTACTTATTACACTCTTCTTCTCTATTAGTTATTACACTCTTCTTCTCTATTAGTTATTATACTGTTCTTCTCTATTAGTTATTACACTCTTCTTCTCTATTAGTTATTATACTGTTCTTCTCTATTGGTTATTATACTGTCCTTCTCTATTAGTTATTGTACACTTCTTCTCTATTAGTTATAATAATCTTCTTCTCTATTAGTTATACTTCTCTTCTTCTCTATTAGTTACTATAATCATTAAGCAACACTGCAGTTCTGCAGGTGAGAAGATTCTAGGCCCATTCTGCATATTTATGGCTCCCCCACCCACAGTGTGGTAGGGGAGCCATGTTGATGTTGTGCTTTCTGTCTGTCTGTCTGTAGGTCTGTCTTTGTCACAAACGATGTCCGATCAATAACTAGAGAATGGTTGGACCTAGGGTCCTCAAACTTGGAAGGATGGTTGGTCATGACAAGTAGATGACCCCTATTGATTTGGGGTCACTAGGCCAAAGATCAAGGTTGTGGTGACCTTGACTATCAAACTAGGTCCTCAAGTAGATGACCCCTATTGATTTTGGTGTCACTAGGTCAAAGATCAAGGTCGCGGTGACATTGACTATCAAAACGATGTCTGATCAATAACTAGAGAATGGTTGGACCTAGGGTCCTCAAACTTGAAAGGATGGTTAGTCATGACAAGTAGATGACCTCTACTGATTTTGGGGTCACTAGGTCAAGGTCACGGTGACCATGACTATCAAAACGATGTCCGATCAATAACTAGACAATGGTTGGACCTAGGGTCCTCAAACTTGGAAGGATAGTTGGTCATGACCAGTAGATGACCCCTATTGATTTTGGGGTCACTATGTCAAAGATCAAGGTCGCGTTGACCTTGACTATCAAAACGATGTCAGATAAATAACTAAAGAATGGTTGGACCTGGGCTCCTCAAACTTGGAAGGATGGTTGGTCATGACCAGTAGATGACCCCTATTGATTTTGGGGTCAAAGGTCAAGGTCACAGTGACCTTGACTGGTCACAGTGACCTTGACTATCAAAACGATGTCCGATCATTAACTAGACAGTGGTTGGTCATAGGGTCCTCAAACTTGGAAGGATGATTGATATTAATTTTGGGGTCAAAGGTCAAGGTTGTGGTGACTTTTTCCTGCCTTACTTTCATGGGGCGGGGGGCTTGGTTTTAGAGTCAAACAATTTCTAGTTTTATCTAGATGTTAATGGAGAGTGGGCCTGGAATATAACCTTTTTTGTGTTGATGTGCCATAAAAAAAGACATAGGTTGAGCAATTCAGGGCCAGATGGCCCTGGCCCTCTTGTTGTCACTCCCTTTAAATAGCAGTCACTTAATACAAGTTGGACGGCAGGTGCAATCCATTTTACATTAAAGTAGCTATCAGTGAAATTTGTGTACACCATTTCTAAACCTACTGACGGCGAGGTATATATACGCAGATGCATTCGCGGGTATTTAAAAAAAACATGAACAAATCCATACTTTAATCCGCACACAATTATACATTATTATATGACCTGAACACCTGCCTGGATGGAGTTTTGATAAACAGTTTTATAGTGCAATTTATGCCGTTATTTGGTGGGTTAGTTTCTTTAGCCAATTGCAAATATCTATATATAATGCCTCACAATTCCCACTGAGAGCCCACGTGTTATGCTAAAAGTGTCGATACTTACGGATGGTGGGAGAGGTATACAGTACTGGTTCTTCCCAGGAACAAATGGGTTTTCTGCCTCCACCACTCAAAATCGATGTCATACTTAGTTTAAAAGTGCTAAAAGTGATGATAAACAAACCGAATGAAATTCTTATTATTTAAAATGTTTGCAACTGTATTATTACTGCATGTGTAAGATTAGATTACAGACATTACTCAATATATATTTAACAGTTGCCATGGCTTCAAACCCAAACACATTTTGCTGTAAGTTCCCGCTACCTACGGATCCTAGCTGTTCTACAAAGTTGCAAATGGAAGTCCTTCTAAGGTAAAATACTATTGTCTCGCCTTTTAAAAAACGAAAAATAGGCACCGCTAATTGGCTCGACGGCGTCAACATATTGTATAAAAACGTTCTTGTCCTTGGCAGTTGAATGTTCAAATTTCATATATAACCTTCTGGTCATTGTCTTTCCTAATGCCAAAAACTTTTTTTTTTTTACATATTTCTGTGTTGTTTTGGTCAATTCTTACTCATATAGCTATGTTCTTGTAAAGATGTCATTTCACACCCAGGTTCGGTCGCTGGTGACCCATATAATTTTTAATAAAGGCAGATCAAGATTTACATGTAAGTTATTGTGGTTACCTCTTACATTTCAAAAAAAAATTCAGCCAAATACTGAAAAAAATGGGTTTTCTTACAGTATCATCTACATACAATGTTTTGGCTTTTACATTTTTTGGTCTTTATATATTTACATTAATTTTTAATTACTACTTCATTTCTTCAACTTTCACCAGTTTTTGTGCACAGTATGACCTATTTATGTGTCGACATGCCGTAAAACACAATTCATTCATTCATTACATTTTTTACCTATTGATATTAAGATTCAACTATGGTTGCATGTGAGCTATTGTGATCACTTTTTGTCCGTCCGTAAATTCGTTTGTGACAAATACTTCTCTGAAACTACTTCGCACGAATGTTGACCTTGATTTCTAGTTAATTCTACTTAAAAATCAGGTTGACCTCAAATTCAAGATGGTCACCATAGCTAAAAATAAAAAATATCAAATCAGAATTTATTTTTTTCCCTCTGTAAAATAACGGTTAAATGTGTTTGGTTGATTTCAAAGTATTTAATTTAAACTGATTTTGTATCGTCATGCAATAAAATCGCTGGATGTTATTGTATAAATCATGTGTCAAATTTGTGTGTGACCTGCGTAGCATGGCAGACACTTAGGGATCACGTTGTCTGTTGTCTGTCCGTCATCCCAATTTAACCTGCAACCTAACCTTGAGCATAACTTGAAAAGTATTGGACCTATGTTCATGAAACTTCACTCACATTTTCGTCTTATGCCAAGGAAATTCAATGTCACTCATAAAACTTAAACTGCAACCTGACCTAGCTCATAACTTGGCAAAATAATGACATATGGTCATGAAACTTTATACAGTTCTTCCTTATCAATTATTCAATGCCATTGAATTGTCCAATAACTCTGAATTCATTTTGGTAGAGTTTTGCCCCTTTTTCTTAAAAAATTAACCTGCAACGTAACCTTATCAATTATTCAATGGATAGTAATCTTTTTCCTAAAACTAACAATTTAAAAATTGTTCCTGTTCCATAATTCATGAAGGATTGGCACCTGCTGTCTTCAGACTTCTGTGGAACACCTTCTATTGCATTATCTTTGTTGTAGGTTTACATTATGTAAGAGCAGCAGAAATCAACAGGACTGTTACCCGCTAGGTCTGCGTGTGAAAGTGAATAATTGCCCAGTAGCACTTCCAGTAAGTTTCTTTCCTAATGTTTAGTATAACTGTCTGTTTGTCCTACCGCCCATCCATCTGCCTCTCTGTCCGTGGGTGCATTCAGATTAGAATTATTCCCTTTGTAATATTGTACTAACAGTTCTTGTCTGGAGCATCACTTGAAAACTGCTAATGGGACTGCAATCTAATGGAACTGCAATGAAAATATCACACAATGATAAAGGGAAGTTACAGGAAGTGCAGAGCATAATATCCATAACTCCATATTCATTAAAGTTAGAGATATTTCCCTTTGTAATTATAAAGCATACTTAAAAACTACGGATGGGACTGGAGGATGTGCAGAGAACATGAAACATAACTCTAACATTAGTTTGAGTAGACAGACATCTCTCTTTGTACACTTACATTTATTTTAATACATGTTTATCAGACATACCTTGTCTAGAATGTAATAGATTGCCATGAAATCTTCTTTTAAAGGGACACTGTCCGTAACTTTTAGCTTATAAAACACACAATAATTATGTTCGCAAACACTACACACTAAACATTATTGAATATTTACTAATTAAAAGCAAGATTGTTTAACGGAATTCAATCGCGGTACAAAAAAATTAAATCCGCTTTGTGCGTTTGAACTCGCAGCCCAAACTAAAATTACACTCGCCGTAATAATAGTGTGCGTGAGCGTAAAGTGGTCGACCACGCTCCCGTCTGAGCTATGCGGGCTATACATATTTCGCAATACATACTGTGGTGAAAACCTAATGCGCTAATGGAAGTCACGTTATCGCAGAAAAGGTAAATATTGTGGGTCCCACTTTATTTACATATAATAATTAAAACTTTATTTTTTTCAAACTCACGAATGTATTCCTACATACTTCTTAGGGTCTATCCTCATGTTTTCATGTATACATTTCACTGATAAAAAGTCAGCCAGTTATTTGGTTATGCTCAATATCTGCTTACTTACGGACAGTGTCCCTTTAATTGGTTGGCAACAGTATGTTATTGCTTTTGACCTTTGTTGAAGAAAATCACTTATTTCATATAATAACTCTAGTTTATTATTGTTTTTCATTGTATACGCATAATCACACAAAGCATCCATTTTAGGGTACATCAATCGGTTCTACCAATATTCTTGTCAAGGTTGGTATCATCAAAAGGAAAATAACACACACAATAAGCCATAGGTTCGGCCAATAACGTCTTTTATTTCTTTCAACTTCATTTGGCAATCAGGCATATGCCTTGCTGTCATTCGCCAGTTGGTCAAAGATCAAGGTTAAATGAACTTATAACTAACATTGAAATGTGTATACATGAGTCATACAAGTATTGTGTATACATGAGTCATACAAGTATTCAGTTTTGAGTAATATACAAATGTAATTCCATGTTGGTGTGATACATTGTTATATCCACGCTTTCACAAAAAGTGAAGTGGGGGCTATATAGAAATCACGTCCGTAAAGTCCCGTCGCGTCACGTGACTTAACACATTTTTGTCGCGTTTCGTCGCACAACACTTTCTCTTTTTACTTGCATATCTCCAACACATTTGAATGGATTGTTCCCAAACTTCATATACTCATAACAACTGATGACCTTATGTCCCTCTACATCACCCATCATTGATTGCCTAATTTATTACAGAATTGTGGCCATTTGTTTAACTTCGAATTTTCCACTCTAATATTGTATAATGACATGTTAACACATTTTTGTCGCGTTTCGTCGCACAACACTTTCTCTTTTTACTTGCATATCTCCAACACTTTTGAATGGATTGTTCCCAAACTTCATATACTCATAACAACTGATGACCTTATGTCCCTGTACATCACCCATCTGTGATTGCCTAATTTATTACAGAATTATGGCCATTTGTTTGACTTTTTTGTCCCTTTGTGTCACGTTGTGTCGCATAACACATTTTCTTTATATTTGCATATCTCCAACACATTTGAATGGATTGTTCCAAAACTTCATATACTCATAACAACTGACTGGGCTCTTCATTGGACCAAAAAATGTTCTTTAGCCAATGGGATTTTTGTTTAGCCATTTTTGACTAAGCTTTTTTAGCCATTTTAGCAGAATTTAATACAATTTCCGATTACATATTTGTATAATTTTCTTATCATTAATATATATGTATATATATTAAACCAAGTTGAATGATATTAATTCTTTGACAGTTTCTAACAGGTAGATGGTTACATGAACATGGTTAAAACTTGATTTCAATAAGTTGCCTCTATTATCACCAATACCTCTATTATTTGTCACAGTTGGGGACATGTTCCAATGATGAATGTTGTAAGAAAACATAATTTTAAGCATACATGCAGGTTCATTTTTATGACCTTTTATATGTTGGTGCATCGTGAAACCTTTCAATCAATCAATCAATCAATCAATCAAGAAAGCAACCAAGCATGTACCCATGATGGAAAAAACGGATGACACAGTTATCGTTCTGTTTTGTGTGGCCACGCATACAACTCGAAACAAATGGCTTGGTTTCAATGCGCGAAAACAGATGACAATGTATTGTTTACATGTTGTTTACATGTTTACATGTACGTATCATGGGCTACTTTCAGTTTTGAATAACGGAGTTACAAAGTCATTATTTTAGTTAAAAGGGTGTAAATCTCTGTATGAGAAAGGTTAATTATTACCATTTTGATAATACGTCTTCGTTTCGTTTAGGTGTAGCATACCCATTGCAATACAGGAAGTGTCGGCCTGGGGTAGTCGCATAATGGCGTCAATAAATAATTCTCAATTCTTTTTGTAAAAAAGGCATTTTCACTAATTTAAAGTGCTATTTTTAGCTCTACTGATCAGAGATCAGCAGACCGCGTCGTCCGTCTGTCCGTCCGTCCGTCCGTTAACTTTTATTTGTAGCGACTACTCCTCTGAAACTACTGGATGGATATTCATAAAACTTTACAGAAATGTTGCCCATGAAGTCTAGTTGATCCTAGCAAAAATTCATGTTGATGTGAAATCCAAGATGGCCACCAAAGCTAAAAATAGATTTTTTAAATTCAAGTTTGTAGCGACTACTTCTTGAAAACTATAAGTGATATTGATATGGGACTTTTTCTAAAATGATCAGCATGACATGATGTTGGTCCTTGTCGAAAATCGTTTTGATTTGACGTTAAACGTGGCTGCCAGCGGCCATCTTTGTTTACATAGAGTTATATAATGAAAACTTGTAGCGACTACTCCTCTGAAACTACTTGACGGATTTTCATGAAACTTCACAGGAATGTTGCTCTTGATGTCTAAATGATCCTAGCAAAATTTCAGGTCGGCCGGAAATTCAAGATGGCCGCCAAGGCTAAAAATAAATTTTCAAAATACAAGTTTGTAGCGACTACTTCTTGAAAACTATAAGTGATATTGATATGGGACTTTTTCTAAAATGATCAGCATGACATGATGTTGGTCCTAATAAAAAATCGTTTTGATTCGACGTTAAACGTGGCTGCCAGCGGCCATCTTTGTTTACATAGAGTTATATAGTAAAAACTTGTAGCGACTACTCCTCTGAAACTACTTGGCGGATTTTCATGAAACTTTACAGGAATGTTGCTCTTAATGTCTAATTGATCCTAGCAAAATTTCAGATCGGCCAGAAATTCAAGATGGCTGCCACAGTTAAAAATAGATTTTTAAAAAATAAGTTTGTAGCGACTACTTCTTGAAAACTATAAGTGATATTGATACGAGACTTTTTCTAAAATGATCAGCATGACATGATGGTTATCCGAATCGACATTATTTTGATTCGACATTAAACATGGCTGCCAGTGGCCATCTTTGTTTACATAGAGTTATATAATGAAAACTTGTAGCGACTACTCCTCTGAAACTGCTTGACGGATTTTCATGAAACTTCACAGAAATGTTGCTCTTGATGTCTAATTGATCCTAGCAAAATTTCAGGTCGGCCGGAAATTCAAGATGGCCGCCATGGCTAAAAATAGATTTTCAAAATACAAGTTTGTAGCGACTACTTCTTGAAAACTATAAGTGATATTGATATGGGACTTTTTCTAAAATGATCAGCATGACATGATGGTTAACCGAGTCGAACATTATTTTGATTCAACATTAAACATGGCTGCCAGTGGCCATCTTTGTTTACATAGAGTTATATAATGAAAAAACTTGTAGCGACTACTCCTCTGAAACTACTTGACGGATTTTCATGAAACTTCACAGAAATGTTGCTCTTGATGTCTTATTGATCCTAGCAAAATTTCAGGTCGGCCGGTAATTCAAGATGGCCGCCATGGCTAAAAATAGATTTTCATGCAAGTTTGTAGCGACTACTTCTTGAAAACTATAAGTGATATTGATATGGGACTTTTTCTAAAATGATCAGCATGACATGATGTTGGTCCTTATCAAAAATTGTTTTGATTCGACGTTAAACGTGGCTGCCAGCGGCCATCTTTGTTTACATAAGAGTCATATAGTAAAAACTTGTAGCGACTACTACTCTAAAACTACTTGGCAGATTTTCATGAAACTTTACAGGAATGTTGCTCTTAATGTCTAATTGATCCTAGCAAAATTTCAGATCGGCCAGAAATTCAAGATGGCTGCCACAGTTAAAAATAGATTTTTAAAAAATAAGTTTGTAGCGACAATATCTTGAAAACTATAAGTGATATTGATATGGGACTTTTTCTAAAATGATCAGCATGACATGATGGTTATCCGAGTCGAACATTATTTTGATTCAACATTAAACATGGCTGCCAGTGGCCATCTTTGTTTACATAGAGTTATATAATGACAACTTGTAGCGACTACTCCTCTGAAACTACTTGACGGAATTTCATGAAACTTCACAAAAATGTTGCTCTTGATGTCTAATTGATCCTAGCAAAATTTCAGGTCGGCCGGAAATTCAAGATGGCCGCCATGGCTAAAAATAGATTTTCAAAATACAAGTTTGTAGCGACTACTTCTTGAAAACTATAAGTGATATTGATATGGGACTTTTTCTAAAATGATCAGCATGACATGATGGTTATCCGAGTCGAACATTATTTTGATTCGACATTAAACATGGCTGCCAGTGGCCATCTTTGTTTACATAGAGTTATATAATGAAAACTTGTAGCGACTACTCCTCTGAAACTACTTGACGGATTTTCATGAAACTTCACAGAAATGTTGCTCTTGATGTCTTATTGATCCTAGCAAAATTTCAGGTCGGCCGGAAATTCAAGATGGCCGCCATGGCTAAAAATAGATTTTCATGCAAGTTTGTAGCGACTACTTCTTGAAAACTATAAGTGATATTGATATGGGACTTTTTCTAAAATGATCAGCATGACATGATGTTGGTCCTTATCAAAAATCGTTTTGATTCGACGTTAAACGTGGCTGCCAGCGGCCATCTTTGTTTACATAGAGTTATATAGTAAAAACTTGTAGCGACTACTTCTCTGAAACTACTTGGCGGATTATCATGAAACTTTACAGGAATGTTGCTCTTAATGTCTTATTGATCCTAGCAAAATTTCAGATCGGCCAGAAATTCAAGATGGCTGCCACAGTTAAAAATAGATTTTTAAAAAATAAGTTTGTAGCGACTACTTCTTGAAAACTATAAGAGATATTGATATGGGACTTTTTCTAAAATGATCAGCATGACATGATGGTTATCCGAGTCGAACATTATTTTGATTCAATGTTAAACATGGCTGTCAGTGGCCATCTTTGTTTACATAGAGTTATATAATGAAAACTTGTAGCGACTACCCCTCTGAAACTACTTGACGGATTTTCATGAAACTTCACAGGAATGTTGCTCGTGATGTCTAATTGATCCTAGCAAAATTTCAGGTCGGCCGGAAATTCAAGATGGCCACCACAGCTAAAAATAGATTTTCAAAAAAACAGTTTGTAGCGACTACTTCCTGAAATCAAAATCAATCAGTAGAGCTTCAAGGTCATTGACCTCTTGTTTTTTATTGTTTTTTTATTTCTGTGTAGTTTTGGTCAATTCTTACACATAGTTATGTTGTGCTCCCAACCCCACCCCACATTGTTGTAGCCTTGTTTTCTGATGGTATATACTAGCTATAAATGTATTATTCTCTGAAAAATTGAATAGTCGAGCTGCGCTGTTCTCCGACAGCTCTTGTAACTACATAAAGTCAAATAATAAATTTGTTTATTGCTAATAATAAACTGCAAATTTGAAAATACATGTATTAGGTTGCTCAATATTTCCAACAAGCCCTCTCGGAATATTGCTCTACCGATCCAACTGATTGAATCAGTTTCTTTTGACACAATACTGTTACCGCATTTTACCTTGTATAGTACGCACCCGTGTTTATTACGCACCCCCATTCTCAGAGGTCAAAACTGGGGTAAAAAAATTGTTTCCGTGTATAATATGCATCAAAAGAAAATAAAAGGTTAAAATTTTTTTTTTAAAAATCTCTAATTGCATCTTGATAATTAAAGCAGAATAATACGGTACAACAACTATCTGCAGATCGCGAAAATTAGCGTACAAAAGAAAACAACACCGGAACAATATAATTACTTTAGTCATTAATTGCCAATCTCCAGGGGAGTACCTATCTTGTATCCTCATCAACTCATCAAAGATTATAATGCCACAGATAATTGTCCGTAATCCGATAATTACATCTACTAAAAGAAATACAACAAAGTCGTTGGTTACCGCAATCTGTTACGCCGATTATGCTAACATTGTGTCAGTCTCTACCCAGAGTACACTCGTTCCTCATTTGACTCGGTCAACGTCAAAGGAAGTAGGGCGAACAGTTAGGTCACGTGATTATTCAAAAAAGTTATGACGCTGTTTATAATAAATCATTTTGCGTGATCTGCAAAGGTAAAATATAGACCTATATTAAATATTTTCAATTTTTATTTCTATGAGTTAATATTTGTTTAGTAATTTTTTGCTATCGAGCTTCGGTTTGAAATGTTTACATATGCGTTTCGATTGAGGAGACCTAAGTACGTAATATTTTTGTAGTAAAATAGTCACGATTAAACCTAAATTGATTTCATGCATTATTTCAAATCTTGCAACATCTAATTTGCAGATATTCTGAAAATTATATTTACACAAGAAATAAATAAGTTTCAGGCAAACATATTCCAATTTAACAGGTTTTACCAAAATCTTGTAATTTAGTAGTTAGCAGAGATATGAGTGCAAGGAACGATAACTCTGCGTGGAGATTGACATTGTGTATTCACGGAAACCAGTGCTTATCAAAAGTGTAACTCATGATCAGTTACCAGTACACACTGGAAATACCCCATGGCCATGACCTGTCAAAGTGCATCCTCAGAAATAGTCGCTACTTGCGTCAACTTCAAAGGATTATAGAAATAGAATAACCCACTCTACCCGTGTTTAAAGTGTGTCTATACTGCAGCTATTTCTAAGTTTGCAAAACTTGCGAAATTTATAAACAATTAAGCGGATAACAGCAAAACAAAGGGAAAACATGATCATCCTTTATTGAAATTCTGCAACAAATATGCAAGTATTATCATCGCTTTTACTGTCGTCTGCAAGTGTCATCTGGTGCATTTAACATATGAGAATAGAATTGTACAATACTACTACTACCAGTCTAATTCATGGAAATCACGTGATGTCAAGTCAGCTGATATAAATAACAAAACAAGGGCCGAATTTCGTTCACTCATTTATTGAAATTCTACAACAAATATGCAAACATTTATATAAAAACAAGCTTTATAATAAACTTTATTCATTTCTAAGTAGAATTAAGTCAATAAATTGCTTTTATAAAGCGAGTAAGTCACGAAAAATAAAGTATTATCGGCATTCACAAATGTCTGTCTGTTCATCCCCGATGTTTTCATCGGCGTTTTTTCTCCATTCTGACATCGATTTTCTGCATATAAAATGCAAGAAAAAAGTTTTTTGTATTGTTTCCTTGTATTGTACGCACCCCCCATTCGGAAACCGTAAAAGAAGTAAAAAAAATGCGTTCTATACAAGGTAAAATAAGGTAAATGTATTTTTTTTTTCAATTTAAAATACTGATTTTAAACTTTTTATAAATAAAAATGATTTAAAACAGTTTTATGAGCTAAAAGTGTACGGTATAAAAGTTAATAATAAGCGATTGCTGTGAAGAAAAAAGAAAACTGTTTTAAAAGTAGAAAAACTCTCCCATGCCTATATGTTTCCTGTGTCTGAAAAAGGATTTAAGCTGTAAATTTCACCATGTTTATGTCGCCTCCGTAGCATGGCAGACATATGAGATCACTTTTTCACTCAATAACTATTGTTCGAGGCGCTTGTTTCAGCCAATTTTTTTTTAATTTTTTTTACTTTTAAGACAAAATTTATTTAGAACCGAAATAAACTGTACATCAGTGAAACGGACATTTTTAATGGTAAATAAAAATACCTTACTTTTCAAACTCGGTTGAGAAATAAAATGTTCACATGCAAAAATTGTTTTTGATAGGGCATTTTCAATGCAAAATTCTGTTGCATGAACAATTTGAAAAATATTTTATTTTTAGAATTTTTATCCAAAAATATGTTTAATGTGTTGGATAAATTTAAATTAAGACACTCTGAAAGTTTTCTTGCAAAATATTATGGCTAACTGAAGTTGTTTGAAATTTTTTAATTTTTTTTCTGTCCCACCAACAATGAATTTACATGGGGAAACCCCCATCAAAAAATCATTTGGGCTGTAAAATATTTATTTCTCGACCGATTTTCAGAACTAAGGTGTTTTTATTTGCCACTACAAATACATGTACCAGTTCTAATGTTATATAATTGATTTATGTATTATTTAAATTGCTCAAACTACTGCAGAAAAACTTTTGGCTGAAACAAGCACCCCGAACAATAGTAAATGATAGCATCCACCATCTTCAAATTAATACCTTGACTTTCCTCGGTGAAAGGATGACTCCTACTGATTTTGGGTCAGAATGTCAGAGGTCAAGGTCACTGATAGACAAGTGTTCTGAATGACAACCTTCTAGTCAATAATAAGGTTTAAAGTAATCATTTAAACTGTTTTCTATTTTCATTATTACTAAGCAAAATACAGGTTACCGTATAAATAATTCCTTGACTGAAATCAGAAATACATAATGCTGAGATTGTGTTCAGAGATGATTGTAGTGCGGAAGATTTTATTGACGTTGTTGTTGGTGGTCGTGTCTACATGCCTTGCTTATATGTAAGTTTGAAATCCTCATTTAAGAGATACTCATGCTACGATTTTCAATCTCGGACGGTATGTGAGTGGTTTTACGGTCTGAAGTAAGGTTATCTCAATTCTAATGCTTTCCCATTGAGATGCCAGAAATATAAAGTCAAATCATACATACCGGTACACACTTGTTTTACTATGAAAAATCAAATTCATCGGTAACGGCATTTTGTTGACGTCATCCAATGACGTCGCTTGTTACAACGTTATGTGATGTCATATACTTTTCAGATGGTAAATCGGAGTTACGCGTTACATAATACCTGCCTTAGAATTTGTATTCTATCACAAACTTTGGTTTACAAGATATACTACATTTTATCAGGTAATTATATGAGTAGGGCGAATGAATAATATTGAACACGTTTAAGTTATAATTAAGAGATAATCATGCTAAGATTTTCAGTCTGGGATGGTATGTGAGTGGTTTTACGGTCTTTTTTCAGACCGAAAACCAACCACATACCGTCGCAGATTGAAAATCTTAGCATGGTTATCTCAATTCTAATGCTTTTCCATTTAGATGCCAGAAATATAAAGTGAAATCATACATAATAAATTATACACTTGTTTTTCGGTGAAAACTCAAATTCATCGGCATTTTGTTGACGTCATCCAATGACGGACGTCGCTTGTTAAAACATTATGTGACGTCACATACTTTTCAGAAGGTAAATCGTGCGTTTTACGGTCACATGAGATGTTCCAATGGAGTTACGCGTTACATTATAGTTGCATTAGAATGTTGTTTAGTACTGCTCTTAGAGATCTAAATCATGATATAGATTTGATTTCACTTGATTTCAGAATTGACATGTCGCCAGTACTTAGATATCTCCGCCCTATTGTTGATGTCGGAGTATATTGACATAGTTTATATAACATAGTTGCACGTGTTTGTCGGAGGTATCGTTCTGGTTTGATTGGTTGAAATGGATAAATGATTGACAACTGGTGACATGTTAATTTCCTAGAACAACACACCCTTGGCAAGTTGCCTAGTAATAAGGGGCCCCCTGTAGCTCATTGGACAATACCCCGAGTCTTAGAGTTACTTCTGCTTCTGCCTAGGTTCACTTTCTGGCAGAGGCACGTCTGATGGCAAACTTCATTCTTCCTCTCATCGCCCTCTGAGGTTGCTGTCCCAATGTAACCTAATATGGTGTGTCATGATGTGTAAACTAGAAGTGAAATCTCATTTCATTGCCCAGTAGAACTATTGTAGAGTGGATGCACGGTGGACAGTTACAACAATAGAGCATATTTCTTCCTCACACCCTATTCTAGTGTTGGTGTAATGTGGTTATACATTATTAGCAGAATACAGTGCTTGCAGTAGTAACGGATCATCGATAGTAACGGATCAGTTATGTTTCATTTATTCAGCTGGTATGCATTTGTCTTTTTATGAAACTTCCCATATTGAAGATTGATCATATAAGCATACAACTATACATTTATTAGCACAAAGATTCGGCACATATTTTCTTGAGTAATTACCCACTTAGTGTAGCACCTATCAAGAAAAGTGATCCGTTACTGCCTGAAGGATGTGAGTTGTTTAAATGAAAAAACAATACAGTTAAAATTAAATAAAAAATGAACAGATGTTTTTTTAATACATTTTGGTGTAAAATGCTCAGACCTGATGGTCAAAAGATCCATAATTTGGCATTTTAAACTTTTATGGACATTGATTACTTAAACAGGCAAAATGGTAGATTTTCAACAGTTAACTAACACAAGTATAAGGCCTAGTTCATAATAATTTTGGTTAACATATTGCTGAGAGAGCAGAATCTAGTAAGAAACTGTCTTGAAAGTTTCCTTTAATTTTAAATTTACGCTTTTAACCATAATGATCCTTTACTACCCAATGCACTGTACAGATTAAAACATAATATTGTTCTGATGATAAAGAGATAAAACAATTGCCATTCCAGGTATATAATAAGATTGATCAGATATCCATGGAGGAAGTTGAACGTCTAGCAAGAAAACCAGAGTCTGTTGTGGTCAGGTAGGTTGACCTGTTATATCTGTTGCAGTGAGGTAGGTGTTGTGTGGTTGACCTGTTATATCTGTTGTAGTGATGTAGGTGTTGTGTGGTTGACCTGTTATATCTGTTGCAGTGAGGTAGGTGTTGTGTGGTTGACCTGTTATATCTGTTGTAGTGAGGTAGGTGTTGTGTGGTTGACCTGTTATATCTGTTGCAGTGAGGTAGGTGTTGTGTGGTTGACCTGTTATACCTGTTGTAGTGAGGTAGGTGTAGTGTGGTTGACCTGTTATACCTGTTGTAGTGAGGTAGGTGTAGTGTGGTCGACCTGTTATACCTGTTGTAGTGAGGTAGGTATAGTGTGGTTGACCTGTTATACCTGTTGTAGTGAGGTAGGTGTCTGGTTGACCTGTTATACCTGTTGTAGTGAGGTAGGTGTTGTGTGGTTGACTTGTTATACCTGTTGTAGCGAGGTAGGTATAGTGTGGTTGACCTGTTATACCTGTTTTAGCGAGGTAGGTGTAGTGTGGTTGATCTGTTATACCTGTTGTAGTGAGGTAGGTGTTGTGTGGTTGACCTGTTATACCAGTTGTAGCGAGGTAGGTATAGTGTGGTTGACCTGGTATACCTGTTGTAGTGATGTAGGTGTAGTGTGGTTGACTTGTTATATCTGTTGTAGTGAGGTAGGTGTTGTGTGGTTGACCTGTTATACCAGTTGTAGTGAGGTAGGTGTTGCGTGGTTGACTTGTTATACCTGTTGTTGCGAGGTAGGTATAGTGTGGTTGACCTGTTATACCTGTTGTAGTGAGGTATGTATAGTGTGGTTGACTTGTTATATCTGTTGTAGCGAGGTAGGTATAGTGTGGTTGACTTGTTATATCTGTTGTAGTGAGGTAGGTATAGTGTGGTTGACCTGTTATACATGTTGTAGTGAGGTAGGTGTTGTGTGGTTGACTTGTTATACCTGTTGTAGCGAGGTAGGTATAGTGTGGTTGACCTGTTATACCTGTTGTAGTGAGGTAGGTGTTGAGTGGTTGACCTGTTATACCTGTTATAGCGAGGTAGGTATAGTGTGGTTGACTTGTTATATCTGTTGTATTGAGGTAGGTATAGTGTGGTTGACCTGTTATACCTGTTGTAGTGATGTAGGTGTTGTGTGGTTGACTTGTTATACCTGTTGTAGCGAGGGAGGTATATTGTGGTTGACCTGTTATACCTGTTGTAGTGAGGTAGGTGTTGTGTGGTTGACCTGTTATACCTGTTGTAGCGAGGTAGGTATAGTGTGGTTGACCTGTTATACCTGTTGTAGTGAGGTAGGTGTTGTGTGGTTGACCTGTTATACCTGTTGTAGTGAGGTAGGTGTTATTTGGTTGACCTGTTATACCTGTTGTAGCGAGGTAGGTATAGTGTGGTTGACCTGTTATACCTGATGTTGTGTGGTTGACCTGTTATACCTGTTGTAGTGAGGTAGGTGTTGTGTGGTTGACCTGTTATATCTGTTGTAGTGAGGTAGGTGTGATATGGTTGATCTTTTATATCGGTTGCAGGAAACAGTTGCTGGAAAATTTGTGGTTGACCTGTTGTGATATGGTTGATCTTTTATATCGGTTGCTGGAAAATTTGTTTCTGAGTTACTCGTCCTACGTGATATTGGAATGGTCAAATAAATAAATTATTAAAAAGAATTCATCTGAATTTCTACTCGTCTTGCATCGAGCAGTCGAGTGGAATTTTCGTGCCCTGGTACCATGTCCTTTGTTAGAGGAGGAACCCTATTACTTTTGGGTTCAGTAGTTCAAAGGTCATTGATTTCATAGAAATATACATATTTTACATAATAGCAAAGTATAACACTCACATTGAACTTCATAGGCACATTGCCGTTTGTGAGAGGAGGAACCCTATTGCTTTTGGAGTCAGTAGGTCAAAGGTCAAGATCATCATAACCTCATGGACATGCACATTCCCTGCGATAACTCCATAAGTATAATACCCGTGTTCATGAAACAGGGAAATTTGTCAGACTATTCCATTCCTTTCATCTACGTTTGTTCGTCAGACTCTCAACTTTGTTTATCAGATGTTCCAGTTGAATTATGTTGCAGATGTTCCAGTTGAATTATACTTCTGATGGGCATATTATACACTGTTTGCAGTGCTATTGTTATCACTGCAGATGCCCAGCAAGAGTGCTGGAACTAGGCATGGTCACACTGAAAATGACTTACCACAAAACAAAAGTTTAAATATATTTTACTGTGACCATTCACTGTTCTGTGTTGTTTCAGTTGTAACATGAAGTTAAATCTCGACTATTTATTGGAGAGAATCTGGGCGTCACTGTCCTTGGTCCGGGTCTACACAAAGAAAAGAGGAGGTATAGTATACAGTATACAGAGTATAGGAAAGATGCACCGCTAATTTACACAAATCTTAAATTTTAGAAATTCTGAATGCATGCATTATAGAAGCAGATATAAACATTTGTTCCCATAGACTTTCAGTTATTGAAAGCTCCAGACTGGTTTTATTTTTAAATTCCATTTAATAATTGACCGCATGTTTATATATATACTCCGTAAAAAAAAAGTTTTGGACCAGGGCATATAATGGCGCATAAAAAGAAAACCAGTTGATGGATTTTTTTAATATCCCTTATTATCTCAGTTGATAATTGACAATAGATCAGCAATCAACAATAATTATCATATTAACAATGGAAGTTTGCAAAAAAATAATAATCTTTTTATTGGTTACTCGAATGTCTGTAACTGTTATTGTTTTTATGGACTTTGCAACATTTTTTACAGACCTTTTGTGTGTTCGCGATATTTTTTAAAAATCTAATCTTGTTTGGAATTTAATGTTTCTGTTACCAAATTAACCGGGTCTGGTAGATCTTGGTTACTAAAAAACGATAATTAAATTCTGTCCACTAGTTTTATTTTTATATGACTTTATATATCCTGGTCCACAACTTTTTTTACCGAGTATATATGTATACCAATCTCAATGCCATACAGTGCCCACAAATAACATAAATGAAGATGCATGTAAACACATAATACTGAATGTTATAAATCTTTAATGGAGAGAACTGTAACTAATGTTGTAATAACTTGTAGTTCAATCCATTTGCATATGTTGCTATGAATATTGTGATGTTGAATTTATGTATTGTAACATATCTGCAATAAAATATTATTAAATTAAACTATAAATCTTTAATATATAATTCTCTGTTAATTTCTGGTGTAGATGCTGAATAAATGCAAGTTAAGTCATTTAAACAGCTGATAAATAGCTACAGATTTAGCACTCTTGTATATGAAGTATATATCAGCCACCAGGTTGAAACACATAGTTTAGCCGTTATTCCTTCTAATTTTACATGACATCCTACCCACGGGCAATATAATTTACGGTTGCGACTTCTCGAGTAAGTTATATGCATCATCTAAGTGTCCTTGATGTCCAACATAATATATTGTTTCGTTCCCACACAGTCAATTGTTTCTACACAAAAACATGTAGTCGTCTATCCGAGTTCCACGCTGTCCGATTTTCAGTGCGAATGAAGTGAAGTATACATCTGAAGGATGCAGGTCTCTGTCTGATATGCCCCTGTAGTTGCGATGTAGCTGTATGACTGTATGAAACCGTAAATTTGCCATTTTAGCTGCTTGACTGGTTAAACCGACAGATCTGCAATTCACAAAGAACTAGCAGTATCTTTGTACTCAACTATAAGCAGGAATGTTTTAGTATAATATTATAGGGAGGGCGGGTGGGAACGTTGATTCAGCAGCAGAACGGAAATGGAAAGGTTGATGACATCACACCTATTGGATTCGTCCCTAGGACCATTCGTCCTCGAGACGTTACGCTTCGACCCAAAATGATAATATGGTTGTCCAGCAAAAATAAATGGTGATTCGATTGCAATAGGCAATAATCACACTTGTCTTGATTTAAAAATGTTTTTCTTTTTTTTTGCCAGAGTTCCCGGATTTTGAAGGAGGCTTGATTTTACGAAAAGGATGCACTGTAGAACATGTGGTAAATACAAATTTTGATATAATAGCTATGCAGCCATTGCACATAATACCTTAACTTTTCTAGATAGTGCAATTTTACAAAGTTGCACGCTCAATACCTTGACTTTGACTGTAAGTACCCGTGGTTTCTATGTGTTTCAAGTCCCACGATTTGATCTCGCACAATATAAACCAGTTGGAAATTGTTACCTGACATGGATTTTTATGTATTTACACAAATGTGAGAGATTGAACATAATGCAAATAATTCCCACAGCTTACATTGTATGCCCTTCTATCAACACCAAACAAAGAAAGTTTACAGCTTCATTCTGTTTTAAACAATTTCAATTTGTTGTTTCAACGTAACGTTGCTTTAAAATAGTGTAATCATTGTTTTTCAATGTTTTCTGACATTTGAAATTGTTTAAAATGACGTCCTAGCGGTTGAATTACATGGCGTCAGAGGTATTGATAGGAATTTTAAAAACCTGCTCAATAACCAGTCAGCTTTCAGTATTTTAATAAACTGTGTTAGATTGTGTAATTATAACTCTTCTATGATTTTCTTTGTTTCAATGCAGTACAGGCAAAACGTTAATCCGCTAAATGTGTTCAGTTGTATGTGCTTTCTTATACTATTTTGTCTCATTTCAGTGCCACACCATTCACAGAACATTAGTTGAAAACTTCAAATATGCATTAGTATGGGTAAGACTCACATTTCAGTTCTGTGTCTGTACAGGCAGTTTTTCCCACTTCAGGTTGATCTTGGAATATACTTTTACTATCATAACCAGATCTTGAATATTAACAGGCTGATATTTATCAGTATGAAGGTGAAGTGAACATAATGATTCTATGAAAGTGTGAACGTTTGTAATTATTGATGCTTATATTGGCTTGTAATGATAACTTCATATCAGGTACATGTTGAAGACAACCTGGCACAATCTCTACCTAGTTGTCATTCCTTGCATTCACATAAACAATGTCATCATCATAGGACAAGTTACATACACATTCGTACTAGCACTTACGGTTATGTATCAATAGTCTCGAGCTCCCACACTACACAAAATATCTATATTTGATATTGGACATAAACCTTAAACAATCATAAAACGTATATAGCATGTACATGTATATTTACCTCTCCCGTCAATATAATTATACCGTGTGTCACAAAATTAGTGGAACGTCTTGTTCGCCAGTCTCACTGGATACTATTATATAATCAAAGGAGGTAAAAACAAACACCCACTTTAAGGAGCAAAACGTGCCTCAGATCCAATTGTGGGCCAAGGAAAAACATACAAAACAACAGTTTGGACTCGCCCTACCCTAGTCATTTCTTGACTTGTCTTGCATTGCACTTGTTCTTCCAACTCCAGTCACCTTGTTTGGTCAGAGTTTTGTAGTACAAAATCCCACTACTCTGAAAACCAGTTGTCGCAAGATGACCCTAGTGGTTGGGACTAACTCAGGAAAGAATCAATGTAGATGACTGCATTTATTTAGATAAGATTAATGCATTTTTAAAATATGTTAAATATATATACAATTATCAAAGAAAAACAAGGTAATTCACAGATGAAAGATGAAAAGACTGTTCTCATGAACCTATAAGATGTACGTAGTATTATCACGAATACTGAATATGTCGACTGTCTATATATCGACAATGTTGTTGATCAGAAATATTACAAAGAATGTACAATACATATAATGTGATCAATTCAATATTGTTTCATGAACATGTTTATGTTCATTTAAATCGAAATCAATACACAACGATAGATATTTACAATTCACACATTGCAATAATTGTGAAAAGCGAGAATAAGATTTTATTTGATGACGTAGAAAACTTTGAACAGGTAAATTAATCCACAGGTAAATGCATTTATCAATTATCTGGCAATAGTTGTGCAGCTATACAATTAATTTCCCCGTGCAGTCATGCAGTGGTAAAAGTAGTATCTACGTCATGCAAATAATACTTATTTTTACATATGTTTCTCTCCGTTACTATCAAGCAATGTTCATATGATGTTTAAGAGTTAAATTTTTGAATGATAATACTACAGAAAGGGTGGCCATTCATCTTTAAAGTAGCTATCCCAACAACAACCAATCTTTACAACAGATGTACACTGTTTCTAAACCTACTGATGACAATGTACATAGATAACACATATTTTGAGAATCCAAACTTTGTAGACACAATATAAATGGCTTAAACCAGCAAGGCGGATTCCTAAAATTGCAGCATCGAATTATAGTCATAATTCATTTTATGTATATTAATCACGGGTTTTTTAAGAACTTGTGAATAAACTTGTACTTTTAATTGCCACATATATATATTATTATATAACTTGAACACCTGGATAGTTCTGATGAATGGTTTGGTAGTGTAATTTTTGGATGATTTAGTGGTTAGTTTCTTTAAAAGAGTTCTATCTGTGTTTATTTTCAGGGGAGGAGTGTAAAATTCAGTCCTCAGAGGGTTGGGATCCAACATCAAATGTGGCACGATGACGTTATACAAGTGGTGAAAAAATAAACAGAAAGTCCATCTTGTACAGACTTTGTGATAAAACTGATTTTGCAATACAAGCAAGGGTGTATGTGTAAATGGAAGCTGTCTGTAAAATAAAATACAAACTTCTAAATATGAAAGCACACCCACCATTTTCTTCTTACTATCTTACTTGTGCACATGTGAGTGTCTTCTACCAATGATTTAAAAGATAACTACAGCTGCAGCAGTGTACCGGGGCTTGATAAGGCCCTACTCAATATCAATAGTTTTCAGTCTGGGGAAGTTAATGGCTGTCAGTGAACTGCATTTGTGAACTACTGAATGCTGCCAGTGCAGTGATGCTGACAGAATAAATCAGAACTATCACTGCCACACTAGTGAGTAAATTAGTGGTGGAGTGGGAGGGGGCTGTATCAAAACAATTCCTTAATTAAATTAAAAGCAAGCCAGAATTAACAGGAAATTGAGTAGAAACGATGGATGCTCCCCGAAATGTATCCTTAACTTATCATATGGTCTTGTATCACCCAGCAGTTTTCAATTTGCTGTTCCATTAGTAGTTTATGCTCCTTTATGCTCCAGCTAAAAAATCTAAGTATAAAATTACAAAGGGCGATAACTCTAATGTAAGTGATGACATAGTTACGGTTCTTACACTCTGCACTTCCTCTCATTACCCTCTATCATTGTGTGAAGTTTTATTGCAGTCCCATCAGTAGTTTTGAAGATATGCTCCAGACAAAAATTCTAAGTATAAAATTACAAATGGCAATAACTCTAATTTGAACAAGACAGAGTTATGGTTTTTGCACTCTGCACTTCCTCCCATTGCCCTCTATCATTGTTTGAAGTTTCATTGCAGTCCCATCAGTAGTTTTGGAGATATGCTCCTGCCAAGAAAGTGTAATGGACAGACGGAAGGACGGACGGAAGAACAAACTGGCAACTATATGCTCGCACTTCGGGGAGCATAAAAATGTGAACTTGCATAGTCAGATGAACTTATCATTTGCAGGGATATACACTTACACTTGTAGTCATGGGTCACAAAACAGAGATTTCTTGGAAGACATTGTTAACAAAGTAAGCAGATGTCATCATGTTTTCACAAAACGAGAATATGTGCTTACAGATTCTTAAAGTGCTAATATTTAATAAACAACTATAACAGATGTAAACCTATTGTTGAATTCAAAACTGTTTTGAGCCTATAATGCTTGCCTGAAGACGGTAAAGTTATTTTTATATTCCATTAGCATCAGTCTACCAATACTAGGTTAGGTGTTCATACTGTAGCAGGAGCGTGTCCGTGGCGGGATAGTAAAGATGCTGTGTCTAAAACTTTCTCGCCTCTCACTGCTGCGGGTTTAATCCCACTGGGAGCTCAAGTGAGAAAGTGTCAAGGTCATACAAAAAGGTTCCGTCATATTTCTGATCACCGACGACCAGAATGTCAAGGTCACACTAATGCCAGTTTTGCGTTCAGGTCTGCTTTTAATAAAATGTTGAAGTTAATTTTGCTAATATTCTTAGATTGCTTTCATGTATTACATTCATATTTTATTTGTTGATTACTAAGGCAGTGCGCAAACATTCTGTCTATTCAATCACCGGTGACCACAAGGTCAAACTTAGAATTTTGACTTTGAATTTTTGCCTTTAGATCTGCATTCAGTAAAATGTCAAATTACATGCACTGAGTGTTCTTCAGTGGGGGCATTAGTTGGATATCCAACATTTCTAGTACGAAGCAAAACAAGTAGCAATATATAATAAATCAGGGGCCATAACTCTGCGACTAATTCGATCTAGCTGATTTTATAACAACCCAGCTTTTATAAATATCAACTATCTTAAGTTAAGATTAGAGTGTTACAAGACATAATATGGCATTTTTCATTAAAACAACAAGGGCCATAACTCATTTATTACTTATCCGACCTAGCTGGTTTTCAAACTAGTCTGAGCTTTCATTGATATAAAGACTCTGACAAAATTTGATCTAGAATGCAAAATGAATAAGCTAGAGTGTTAAAAACATAAGTAAATGGACGGGCAACAGTTTGGGTAATCTGGACATTTTTCATCTTATTGGAGAGGGGCACTTCTGTTTTGAGGGAAGTACACAGATTTTAAAAGCAGTAATTTGTGTTGGCAAACACCCAAAATAAGTTGGGGTTCAGGTCTGGTGTGTGACCTGTATTTCAGAAGAAAAAGGTTATAGCAAAGAAAATGTCACACTATATCCGGTTGATGAGAGTTTGGTCAATAAGTTGAGATCAAGAATTGTACTCAAAACCGATGTGACCTATTTTTCAGAGAAAGTAGGTAACAGCAACCAAAATATTTGTTCACCACAGGTCCATAACATACCGGTATCGATACAGCTTGGTTAATAACCCATGTACTTGCACATGTAATCTGCTCTTGTACTGAATGCAAAAGTGACCACAAAGTCAAGCTCACTGCAAGAACGCTCAACAGAAAACTGTCAAAATCTTTAAGTGGTTCTCTAGGTAGTAACAGTGGCCATCTCGGATTTTGTGCTTACCTAATTTTTGTGTCGCCTGCTTAACATGGCAGACACTAGGGATCACTTTTTCCACCGTCCGTCACTTTTTATATATATAAAATTTTGTGTCGCCTACTCCTTATAAAACCGTTCTACCTACATACACCAAAATTGCTATGCATGATCATTAGCAAGTAATGATGTGTAGGAAGCAAGGGCAGATAGTCTGATAAACATTACAGAAGTTAACACCCTTTATTGTTTTAAGTCAAGTACTATTTAATATATTCATCTACTCATCAAAAACCGATATACCTATACCTACATACACCAAAATTGCTATGCATGATCACTAGCAAGTAAAGATCCGTAGGAAGCAAGGGCAGATAACTCTGATACAAGTTGCAGGAGTTATTGCCCTTTAAGGCCTGTAAGACTTCATATCATATATAATATTGTAACCTTACTTTGTATTGTGCATGTAATTGTGTTGCAAGATCACTAGCAATAATGATGTGTGCCTTGTTCATAACTTTAAAAGTTTTAGACCTATTTTGATGAAACTTCACGCACATCTTCATAGTACTTTAATGCATGTCATATACACATGTCCAGACATTTATTTTGTCCCTTTTCTTTTTTAAACAATTTTAAAAAATCTGCTCCATAATTTTAATATGAAGGATTACACCCCTCGTCTTCAAACTTTAGTCAGATTTTCCAGCTGAAATAAGCACACGGCAGGTTACACAAGTGTTACGTGACACACCATTTTAGTTAAAAATTGAAAGCCAAAGCCATTAGTCCTATGATCATCCATGTATAGTTTGGCAAAAAGAGGTCACAATAGCTTACTTTAAAGCCTTCAACTCATTACACTCCCGCTTTCACAAAATGTCTCGTCGCGTAACATTTTTGTCACGTATCACGTCGCACATTTTTGTCCCGTCGCGTCACCTAACACATTTTAGCTCTACTGATCAGAGATCAGCAGAGCTTATGCCGTGGTGCTGCGTCCGTCTGTCCTTAAACTTTTTTTTTGTAGCGACTTCTCCTCTGAAACTACTGAATGGATTTTCATTAAACTTTACAGAAATGTTGCCCATAAAGTCTAGTTGATCCTAGCAAAAATTCATGTTGATGTGAAATCCAAGATGGCCGCCAGATCTAAAAATAGGTTTTTAAAAAACAAGTTTGTAGCGACTTCTTCATGAAAACTATAAGTGATATTGATTTGGGACTTTTTCTAAAATGATCAGCATGACATGATGTTGGTCCTTGTCAAAGATCGTTTTGATTCAATGTTAAACATGGCTGCCAGCGGCCATCTTTGTTTACATACAGTTATATAGTAAAAACTTGTAGCGACTACTCCTTTGAAACTGCTTGACAGATTTTCATGAAACTTTACAGGAATATTGCTCTTAATGTCTAATTGATCCTAGCAAAATTTCAGATCGGCCAGAAATTCAAGATGGCCGCCACAGCTAAAAATAGATTTTTATAAAAGAAGTTTGTAGCGACTACGTCTTGAAAACTATAAGTGATATTGATATGGGACTTTTTCTAAAATGATCAGCATGACATGATGGTTATAAGAGCCAAACATTATTTTGATTCGACGTTAAACATGGCTGCCAGTGGCCATCTTTATTTACATGGAGTTATATAATGAAAACTTGTAGCGACTACTCCTCTGAAACTACTTGACGGATTTTCATGAAACTTCACAGGAATGTTGCTCTTGATGTCTAATTGATCCTAGCAAGTCGCCACAAAACTGTATCTGAAAATCCAGGTCCGTACCTCAAAGGTCAAGGTCACACTTGCAGTTCATAGGTCAAAAACAGGTACGCAATTTCGTGTCCGGACTGTGACGTCACAACCTCTGCAGGGATTTTTAAATAACTTGTCACAAATAATCATCATAACAAGACGATGTGCCGCGCGCAATACTCAGGTCAGTACCTCAAATATCAAGGTCACACTTGCAGTTCATATGTCAAAAACAGGTACGCATTTTTGTTTCCGGACCGAAACATCACAACCCCTGCAGAGATTTTTAAATAACCTGGCACAATAACAACAATAACAAGACGATGTGTCGCACGCAAAACCCAGGTCTTTAAGGTCAAGGTCACACTTGGAGGTCAAAAGTCAAATCGTGTCCGGTCAATAACTGGCATTCATGGACGGATTTTCAAATAACTGTGCACAAGTGCTCACCACAACAAGACGATGTGTCGCGCACAAAATCCAGGTCTGTGGCTCCAAGGTCAAGGTCACATTTAGAGGTCAAAGGTCAAATTGTGTCCCTTCAATAACTTTTACATGCCTGGACAGATTTTCAAATAACTTGGCACAAGTGCTCACCACAACCAAACGAGGTGTGGCGCACAAAATCCAGGTCCGTGGCTCCAAGGTCAAGGTCATACTTAGAGGTCATGTGTTCTTTGGATGCTTCACTCCCTGTTGACCATGTTGGACCTTTTTCAGTATGCATTATAACACACACGCACGTGGTGGGTAGTCACTCGAGTCACTTATCCATTGACCACCATTATTGTAGTTGCCCAAATATAGCAGCAGGGCAGATATTTTAAGCTATTTATTTTTTCTTCAGTTTTTAGCTCAACTGGCCAAGGGCCAGCAGAGCTTATGGGATGGTGTGTTGTCCGTCTTCCGTCGTCCGTCGTCTGTCCGTTAACTTTTACCTCGTTAAGACGATAGGGCCTTCGTTTTTCATCCGATCTTTACCAAACTTTAACAGATTGTTAATATCAATGAAAGCTCCGACAAGTTCGAAAATCAGATGTATCGGACCAGTAACAGCGGAGTTATGGCCCTTGATTTAGTTAAAAATGCTATATTTTGCCTTGTTAAGACGATAGGGCTTCATTGTTCATCCGATCTTTACCACATTGTTAATATCAATAAAAGCTCGGACAAGTTCGAAAACCAGACGTATCGGACCAGTAACAGCGGAGTTATGGCCCTTGATTTAGTTAAAAATGCTATATTTTGCCTTGTTAAGACGATAGGGCTTCATTGTTCATCCGATCTTTACCACATTGTTAATATCAATAAAAGCTCGGACATGTTCGAAAACCAGCCAGATCGGACTAGTGACAGCGGAGTTATGGCCCTTGTTTTAGTTAAAAATACTATATTGCTATATTTTGCCTTGTTAAGACGATAGGGCCTTCATTTTTCATCCTATCTTTACCAAACTTTACCACATTGTTAATATCAATGAAAGCTCGGACAAGTACGAAAACCAGATGTATCGGACCAGTAACAGCGGAGTTGTGGCCCTTGATTTAGTTAAAAATGCTATATTTTGCCTTTTTAAGGCGATAGGGCTTCATTGTTCATCCGATCTTTACCACATTCTTAATATCAATGAAAGCTCGGACAAGTTCGAAAACCAGCCAAATCGGACCAGTAACAACGGAGTAATGGTCCTTGATTTAGTTAAAAAATGCTATAATGCTATATTTTACCTCGTTAAGACGATAGGGCCTTCATTTTTTATCCGATCTTTACCAAACTTAATCAGATTGTAAATGTTGTTGAAAGCTCGAACAAGTTCGAAAACCAGCCGTATCGGACCAGTAACAGCGTCCGTCTGTCCGTAAACTTTTATTTGTAGCGACTACTCCTCTGAAACTACTTGATGGATATTCATGAAACTTTACAGAAATGTTGCCCATGAAGTCTAGTTGATCCTAGCAAAAATTCATGTTGATGTGAAATCCAAGATGGCCACCAAAGCTAAAAATAGATTTTTAAAATACAAGTTTGTAGCGACTATTTTTTGAAAACTATAAGTGATATTGATATAGGACATTTTCTTAAATGATCAGCATGACATGATGTTAATCCTTGTCAAAAATTGTTTTGATTCAACGTTAAACATGGCTGCCAGTGGCCATCTTTGTTTACATAGAGTTATATAGTAAAAACTTGTAGCGACTACTCCTCTGAAACTACTTGGCGGATTTTCATGAAACTTTACAGGAATGTTGCTCTTGATGTCTAATAGATCCTAGCAAAATTTCAGGTCGGCCAGAAGTTCAAGATGGCCGCCACAGCTAAAAATAGATTTTTAAAAAATAAGTTTGTAGCGACTACTTCTTGAAAACTATAAGTGATATTGATATGGGACTTTTTCTAAAATGATCAGCATGACATGGGGTTGATCCTAGTCAAACATTATTTTGATTCGATGTTAAACATGGCTGCCAGTGGCCATCTTTGTTTACATAGAGTTATATAGTAAACACTTGTAGCGACTACTTCTCTGGAACTACTTGAGGGATGTTCAGGAAACTTCACAGGAATGTTGCTCTTGATGTCTAGTTGATCCTAGAAAAATTTCAGGCTGGCCGGAAATTCAAGATGGCCGCCACAGCTAAAAATAGATTTAAAATAAATAAATTTGTAACGACTACTTCTTGAAAACTGTAAGTGATATTGATATGGGACGTTTTCTAAAATGATCAGCATGACATGATGTTGATTCTTGTCGAAATTTATTTCAATGCCACTTTAAACATGGCCGCTAGCGGACATCTTTGTTTACATAGATTTATATAGTAAAAACTTGTAGTGACTACTCCTCTGAAACTACTTGACGATTTTTTATGAAACTTCACAGGAATGTTGCTCTTGATGTCTAATTGATCCCAGATTTTTTTTAGGTCGGCCGGAATTTCAAGATGGCAGCCATGGCTATAAATAGATTTTCAAGTTACAAGGTTGTAGCGACTACTTCTTGAAAACTAGAAGCGATATTGATATGGGACTTTTTCTAAAATGATCAGCTTGACATGATGTTGATCCTTGTCAAAAATCGTTTTGATTCGATGTTAAACATGGCTGTCAGCGGCCATCTTTGTTTACATAGAGTTATATAATGAAAACTTGTAGCGACTACTTCTCTGAAACTACTAGACGGATTTTCATGAAACTTCACAGGAATGTTGCTCTTGATGTCTAATTGATCCTAGTAAAATTTCAGGTCGGCCGGAAATTCAAGATAGCCGCCACGGCTAAAAATAAATCTAAATCAATCAGTAGAGCTTCAAGGTCATTGACCTCTTGTTATATATATTTTTTTTTTATTTTTTTTTTATTTTTTTTTTATTTTTTTTTTTTTTTTTTAGCTCTTTGTTGGACCAGTCGGACTAGTAACAGAGAAATTATGGCTCTTGATTTAGTTAAAAATGCTATATTTTGCCTCGTTAATATGGTAGGGCCTTCATTTTTCATCTGATTTTTATCTAACTTTAGGAGATACTTTTGTTATGGCCCTTGATTTAGTTAAAAAGCTGTATTTTGCCCAAAACCTTCAAAAAAACGTAAATGGCAGTCTCTCGCTTCATTGATGTTATAAGAGCCATGTTAGCCAGTAGAGCGTCCACAGGCCCTCTTGGGCCTCTTGTTTAATTGAATGTTGGAAAGATTTCACTGGCTTATGGGTGCATTTCATTGGCTTATATAGTATATACATACATGTAACGTACTCGGTCCAAAACATTATCACATCCAGTTCAGACCATCGATCAGACAGGACGTCTTGCGGCCGTCTGGGACAAGGCAAGGCGTGCTGCTCTCTGGACTCGTTCGCGACATGTTGACAGTGATATCCAAAAAGCTGTGCAATATGGTTAGCACTTGAAGATTTAGTTGGTTCATAATATGCTGTACATATGTTTTTATCCTCTTTTTACCGTGACCCTAAAGAGGGAAGTTTAGACGACTACTCACCCCTTGCCACTGCAAGTCCCAGCAATTGACAAGAGGCAGACTACGATGGAACACAACGGCTCACCCAGAACCATCAACTTTGGATTAACCTTGTGAGATATACACTGGGTTTGGGTGTGGGTAGCTACCATATTTGCGGCCAGTGTGTATACCGGAGGAACCATCATCACGTCCACGTGCAAAACCACCAACACGGACTCCACGAGCGATGGGATTGACCTACTTGAGATGCTTCTGACCACCTGTGCTTTGATTGGCTAAGACGACTTTGAGCCGGCAATCGGATTGACCTAGTCACAATTCTGCAGGCAATCGGATTGGCCATAATCTTCAACAGCAAATTTAATCTTCGAGAAAACTTAATCACCTACAGTAAACATCGATGGATTTCTTCAGTCAACTCTACTGCTGCTATCTACTGTAATCTACTTTGGACGAGAGATATCCAACCTTCCCTGGACTCATCTGCATTCCGTAACCTTCTATTGAAATGCTCGCTAAAATGCGTCATGCAACAAAGCGAGGGTAAATAAAAACTCTTACTGAATTGTCCAAAACTTCCCACGTCTGGTTAAAGTTAGGTCCTACCCATAGTCAAATCATACTCATACAGATAAAATCAAAATGTTCACACAATTTGCAACTTGGTTCGATTTTTTTGTTTTATAATTCATCAGTAAATTTGAATACTGGTGTTGGTCAGCACAAACATAATTTTAAAGAATATTTGTCATTCTATACCAGGCGTACAGCTATAACGGAACACGAGCTACACCGTTTTGTAGCCTTTCCAATATGGATACTAAACAATTAACTCTTTAAAAAATATAAGCCGATGCACGAACTAAACCTTTATTTCATTTCAGATCGAGAGCGTTGTTCGTATTGGCTCAAATATTACGTATATTAAGACAAAAGCCACCTAAATACTTGTCACTTGATACATCGTTTTACACTGGCCTCTCAAGGAATTGCCAGATGCATTATTTGAGCATTCCCTAGGGAATGTCATTATGTTCCAGAAATTTACTAGGTTAGAATCTCGTACACAATTTCCTAGCTCATCTGTAAAAAATGTAATTCCGTAACAATTCCGTTTATCAATGACAACACGTCATCAGCAAATCAAGAGGCCCAAGAGGGCCTGTGGACGCTCTACTGGCTAATATGGCTCTTATAACATCAATGAAGCGAGTGACTATCGTCTTAAAGAGGCATAATATAGCATTTTTAACTAAATCAAGAGCCATAACTCCGCCATTACGGGTTTTCGAACTTGGCCAGTAGAGATAATAAAAATAAAAAAATAAAAAATAAACTTTACCGAGCTGTTATTGACATTAACAATCTGGTAAAGTTTGGTAAAGATCGAATGAAAAAAAATATGGCTTCTAGAGTGTACACAAGGTTTTTCAAGTATTTGACCTAGTGACCTAGTTTTTGACCCCATGGAACCCATTTTCGAACTTGACCAAAATTTATTAAGACAACATTTCGACAAAGTTTCATCAAGATCGGGTCAGAAATATGGCCTCTAGAGTGTACACAAGGTTTTTCAAGTATTTGACCTAGTGACCTAGTTTTTGACCCTGTGTGACCCATTTTCGAACTTTAGCAAGCTATAATTGAGACAAATATTCTGACAAAATTGCATCAAGATCGGGTCAAAAATATGGCCTCTAGAGTGTACACACGTTTTTTTCCAAAGTTTGACCTAGTGACCTAGTTTTTAATACCATGTGACCCATTTTTGAACTTGACCAAGATATAATTAAGACAAACATTCTGACAAAGTTGCATCAAGCTCGGGTCAAAATATGGCCTCTAGAGTGTACACAAGGTTTTTTCAATATTTGACCTAGTGACCTAGTTTTTAACTTCATGTGACCCATTTCCGAACTTGATCAAGATATAATTAAGATAAACAATTTGACAAAGTTTCATCAAGATTAAGTAAGAAATATGACCTCTAGAGTGTACACAAGTTTTTTCAAGTATTTGACCTAGTGACCTAGTTTTTGACCCCACATGACCCATTTTTGAACTTGACCGAGATTTCATTGAGACAAACAGTCTGACAAAGTTTCATGATGATTGCATCAGAAATGTGGCCTCTAGAGACACACACAAGAAAAGTTAACATACGACGGACGACGGACAACACACCATCCCATAAGCTCTGCTGGCCCTTGGCCAGTAGCTAAAAATTAACTATCATTGAAATAAGTACAAATAGTCTCGGACCTAGTACATTGACTTGCGGTTCTCCTGAAGCGAATTTTGACAACACATATTTCTCAAAACAATCTTTACGATATTGCATGAAAAGGAGTCTAACCAGCCTTTATTTAGAAGTGTTGGAACAGCTATATAAAGCTATAATAGGATAAGTGACATAAATATTAAGATTTTATATACAGATCCGGGTTTTAGGTTCTACACGTGTCGATGAGGTATTTGTTTCAAGTTATTTCAAAATTACTTTCTTATATGCAAAATTTCGTTAGCGGACAAGAAATTGATTTCGTTATATGCATATAACATATAAAGAGTTATGTGATCTTCATGATCTTGAACTTGAATAAAGACCCGGATGCAGGGTTGGGTACGTCGTCTTGATGAGGTGAGTATTTGCATCAATTAATTTAAAGGGACACACAGCAATTTTGATTGCTTTTAAAAGTGGAGGCGTCCCGTTAATATTTCTGCACAACTTTCATCTTATAAAATATTACTCATAATTATAAGAATTGTATAAAAGATCGTATCTTTGATTAATTGCAAACTTGTTATTACTATGGCACCAATAATATATGTAAACCTACGGAAGAATGATGAAAAGTTGAAAACTTAAACCGTTATTTAATGTTATGGCAGCAAGTTCAAAGTTCAAATGATACTGGATTAATAAATCAAGATGTACATTTAATGATTGATGAAAACGTCAAGATTTAGGCCGTGTGCTGCAACCCAAATTTTGACATATTGGTACCACTCAAGCTGGCAAATTCTAATATGCATTATCGGAAAGGTCAATGTCTACGCTTCTTTTAAGCCAGGATAGTATTTTTAGTTCGGTAGCTTAAGTATGAAAAACTATTGTTTTATAAAGGGAGGTAATTTTTCAGAACATTTTCTAAATTGATATAAAAATGGATGTATGGCATGGATTAACTCCAATAATTTTTTTTGTGTATATTTGATTGCATTCAAAATAGTTACGTAAGTCATGTAAACATATAACAGTTCAATAGTTCAACCCTTAAAAATGTATAAAAGCATATGGAAGCAAACATTTAACCATTTTAATCCTTAAACACTAATACTATCGAAATATGGTAACGATAACCAAACAAATTAGAATATATTTATCCTTTTCAAGCAAATTACATGTGAATATAGTTTTTTTTAGATTCTATATGTACGAAACAATACGAAATAATATAAACGTGTGACCTCTATCTAATAAAGATGTTGCTATAAAGGGAGATAATAAAGTACACTTTTAAGTGATTCACAGAAATGTTACAATTCAAAGTTCCATTGTATTTGTCTTTGTGTCACCTTCGTAGCATGGCCAGCAGGTAGGGATCGTTTTGTCCGTAGTCTGTCTTCATTTGTCGTCTTCATCCGTCTGTCTGTCACGCTTTAACCTGCAACCTGAACTTGATCATAACTGGAAAAGTATTTAACCTCTGTCCATGAAACTTCATAAACATCTTCATCCCACCCCAAGGAAAGTCGTTACACAAGTCTAATAACGTTGTCTTTCATTTCGGCAAAGTTATGCCCCTTTCCATTAAACCTGCAACCTGACCTAGCTCATAACGTTAAATAAGCACATGACAGCCTACAAAAGTATCCTTTTAGTTATTTATTTAACATATGCAAAAGCCTATGTGATTATCAGCCCTTGATTCCATCAATGAATTATATACTGAAAGGAAAAGGAAACGCATAATCAAAACAATGCCTATATACACCTAATTCCACGTAATATTCCAGATATATCTCAAAGTGTTTTGTACACAAAGGGCCTACAGCTAATGACAGAAAGGACAACTCTGTCATGTAGTAGACCTTTTATTCAAAGTATACTTTGTTACACAAAATTCATAAATGTTGAAAAGTCAAGCCATTTCAGTATTATGTTTAATGTTGAGATATTGCACCGTTTAAAGCCTAAATTTGCTCACCTGCTCGAGCCAAATGCGCATTTTGTCGATAATGAAACTTTAAAGGGGTAACCATTGGTGTTCAGTGATGTTTAAACCTTCTTTCCGAAAGGACAGGCCTAATGCTGCCATGTACCATTTGATTATCAGTAGCATATTAAAAATACAATATATAGCGAAAATATCCATTATGCGTTTCTTTTTCTTTTCAGTATATTCTATTGTTAAATTCACTTTCACACTAAATATATTATTTATATCCTATGTGCCTTCAATACACAAATGATAAACATGAAAAGCGTGCACTTACTTTGTAAACTGAAACATGTGGTATGGCGAAACGCTCGGATGAACAGTTTATTAGATTTGTTATTTGGTTTGGACCCTTTTTGTTCGAATATAGACATGCTAATGATCAATTGGTTTTGTTTGGCAATGTTTCTATGCAAAATAGTCACTCAGTTTCCACAAATATAGTTGCCGGTTATAAAACTTTTACAGAGAAAGTCCGTCAATGTCATCATACTATAACATTGAGATTATTTCGAAACCACATGCCATTGAAAGAATATCTTTGCCTTTTTACAATGGTGCATTTTGAAATTTGGATGATGTGATAACATGGCTTATTGTATTTAGAAATGATGTCTCTGCTGCTATTGTCGGCAGTGTTCTCCATGCATATGCAGCAGCAGTATAGGGATGGTACACCTTGAAATTTGTTATAAGGCCTGTTGTAACAGATGACCCATCTGTTCCTTTATAAGTTCGGAATGTTATCAAAGTATGTTACGAAACTTGCTTTACACTGTACTTGCAGAAAGCATAGACTCCCCTGTATTGTAACATGGTGTGAATGCAAGGGAGTTTGTTGTAGCATTGATACCAGCTTTCAACATTCGGCAGATGAAAACGTACTATTCTGTTAAATATGTTTATATCATGATTGTCTCTTACAATAGCTTTGAGACAGATATTATTTTCCAGGCTGAGTTTTCTTTAAAACTACGTTTACTTCTGAATTGCATTTTTATCAACCCAAAACCGAAATATCACTTCTCTCGGTTCTGTTAATTGGCATATATTTTTTTGCAATAGTTTAATAAAAGAAATACTACACTGGCATTTACGTATGCAATTAATGACTTTGAGTTTAATTATCAAAATCGTTTAAAAATGTCTTCAATTTATTGATTACAAATACATTATATTCATGCAATTCTTTTTTTTAAAGATAATTTTTTTTTGTGTTCGCCCATATTTTGTTTCCATATACACGATCATAATAAGTGAGGTTAAAGACCTTCAGCTCCCTTTCATTTCAAAAGGAATTATTTTTGAATATTCAAATTTTCGTAAACTAACTTCGGAACTTTTTGTCTGTACATCAATACATCTTTATTTACATTTTTGAAAAATACTTTGTTTTCTTATAAATAAATATCCAAAAATCTTTATTTTATGTTTTATTTTTTGTGTTTATTCCAAAAAAAATGCCCATGTACACTGATATGATAGAATGTTTAAAGAACATTCAACTCCCTTATATTGCAATACAATTGTATTTTAAATAGTCCAGTTTTTTTTTTTTTTTTTTTTTTTTTTTTTTAAGTCCAGACTCTATTGTGCCCATCGCGTCAGGTATACCTTGACGTGTTCGTTGGCGGAGGGACTATAAACCTTAGAATTACACACACACACACAATAGTCCAGTTTTGGCGGTTATGGTCTAAATTTCAATATTCTGCGCCAAAAGAAATGGCATTTTCAAATCTCTGATCCTTTGTAGCCCATGCACCTTTACATTTAAAGAAATACTATAACGACTTCTGTTTTGCTATATTTTAATCATAACTTAACATTTCATAACTATTCCAAAAATCAGCGACTTTAATTCATTTTGTGTTGATTTCCCCCCAAAATTTCAAGATTTATATATTTTATTCATTCTAAATAAAAAAATTCATGAACATGTATATAACAGATAACTTTAAGGACTTTCAATCTCCTCATATTGTAATGAGAATGATATTTTTAGAAGTAATCCCGTTTTTAGTGATTTTGGTTCAAATTTGCAACTTCTGGCCCAAAATATCCCAGTTTTTCCAAATCTCTGATCCTTTAGAATTTTACCTTTATCTCAGGACGTCTTTAGATGAATGAAAACACTATAAAAACTGCTATTTTGCCCCAAAATGGCAAGCTGTATACATTGTGTTTATTTCAAACATTATTTTTATTTAATGAATATAATAGACAACTTTCAGAAGCTTCAGCTCGCTAATATTGGAACAATAATATTTAAAAAATTATTCCAGTTTTAGCGATTTTTGTTCAAATTTGCATGTTTTTGCCCAAAAATAATGTGTTAAGCTACCGTTTCAGAAAAACTATTCGGCTATTTCTTCTTTACTAAGATATATCTAAAAGGTGGTAGCATTTAAAATTTGCCAGCTGAGTTGGTACCGAAAAGTTGAGTAGCCCATGATATAACTGTGTACATGCGAGAGTTACGGAGTGGACACTCACAAAAATAGTAACTTTCGAACGGACAGACGTATGTGCAAAGCCGAATCTATATCTCTCCGACTTCGTCAGGTAACATTAAAATATATAGCCGATATAATTTGTTTTCGAAGAATGAATGAAATGAATAAATGGTGTTTTAGGAACGTCGACACATAAATAGGTCATATTGCGCGCAAAAACATGAAGGAATGAAGTAGTAATTAAAAATAATGTAAACGTATAAAGATAAAACTATCTACAAATAAGGGATGATATGGTAGCAATATAAACTATGTATATATGTAAAAAAAAAAACTGCTATAGATTTACAACAGCCAACATGATAATAGCGCTCGTTTCTATTCAAGTTGATGACACCTATATTTCTAATAAACTGAACTACTCAAATAACCAATATGCAATTGTTTTTTTATTGGGAAATTAACAAAGAGGTGAAATAAAAACAAGTGCTGTATCGCTCTACTGGCTTTATGGAGTGTGTGGTTGGGGGTGGGGGTAAATTAGTTGTGGCAAATATGACAAAATCCTTTGCCCTGCACTGAGAAAAATGGCAGTCGAACAAATCACTTACTGCAAGTTCCCCAAGTTGTACCCATGTAGAGTCAAAAACACTGAAATAATAAATTACTGCAACTTCAGTTCCCCAAGTTATATCCCTGTAGAGAGGCCCCTTTATACAGGAGGTCAAATCCCGTTTTATATATGTTGTGCCTCGAGTTCCTAAATAACAATAGCAAATTAGAATTAAATGCATTCACATTTGGATAAAATATGCATCTTTTTTTTACTTGATTACCCCCTAGGTAGCCCCAAGGGATGGAGCCAAGAACGAAAACTTATTGCACATCTGCACATCCTAAACTCAGAAACACACCACACATGAACTTGAAATCTCTCCGAGTATAGAGGGAGTTAGCATCACAAGACGAAAACTTTGTAATAGTAAATAACTGCAAGTAGTACCCCACTCGAGAGGCGCCTTGTGCAGGAGGTGAAACCCGTATTATATACTCCATAAATGACCATACCAAATTAGAACTTTTTATGTGTGTTATTTTGCTGGATTACCCCACTAGGGGTCCCAGTTGATATAGCCAAAATACCAAATCGTATTGTGCTTCTACACATCTAAGAAACACCACGCATGAACTTGAGATCTCAAAGGGTATAGAAGGAGTAAGCGTCATAAGACCGAAACTCTGTAATAGTAAATTACTGCAAGCTCTCTAAATTGTACCCCTGTAGTGCAGGAGGACAAAACTTGTTTTGTATAGGTTTTGCCTGAAATCCCTTAATGACCATACAAAATTAGAATCAAATTCATTCGCATTTGGACAAGATATGTATTTTTCCCGATTTTTTTACCTAATTATCCCAAGGACCTCACTGGGCAGAGGCAAAAATCCGAGATATTGCTGCACCCCATTGGGTCATAAAATTAAAAAACAAGAGGCCCAAGAGGGCCTGTGGACGCTCTACTGGCTAACATGGCTCTTATAACATCAATGAAGCGAATGACTGCCATTTACGTTTTTTTGAAAGTTTCGGGCAAAAAACAGCTTTTTGACTAAATCAAGGGCCATAACTAAAGAATCTGGTAAAGTTTGGTAAAGATCAGATGAAAAATGAAGGCCCTATCGTATTAGCGAGCCAAAATATAGCATTTTTAACTAAATCAAGAGCCACAACTCCTCTGTTACTGGTCCAATTGGTCCAACATAGAGCTAAAAAAAAAAAAAAAAAAAAAATAAATAAATAAACAAAATAAAAAAAAAATAATAAAAAAATAATATATATATATATAAAAAAGAAAAAAGGAAGGCCCTATCATATGACAGGCAAATTATAGCATTTTTAACAAAATCAAGGGCCATAATTCCGCTGTTTCTAGTCCGATCTGGTTGGTTTTCGAACTTGACCAAGCTTTCATTGACATTAACAATCTGATCAAGTTTGGTAAAGATCGGATGAAAAATGAAGGCCCTATCGTCTTAACGAGGCAAAATACAGCATTTTGAACTAAATCAAGGGCATTAACTCCGCTGTTACTGGTCCGATATAAATGGTTTTCGAACTTGTCCGAGCTTTCATTGATATTAACAATCTGATAAAGTTTGATAAAGATCGGATGAACAATGAAGCCCCTATCGTCTTAATGAGGCAAAATATAGCATTTTGAACTAAATGAAGGGCCATAACTCCGCTGTAACTAGTCCGATATGAATGGTTTTCAAACTTTTCCGAGCTTTCATTGATATTAACAATCTGATAAAGTTTGGTAAAGATCGGATGAACAATGAAGCCCCTATCGTCTTAACGAGGCAAAATATAGCATTTTAAACTAAATCAAGGGCCATAACTCCGCTGTTACTAGTCCGATATGGCTGGTTTTCGAACTTATCCGAGCTTACATTGATATTAGCAATGTGGTAAAGTTTGGTAAAGATAGGATGAAAAATGAACGCCCTATCGTCTTAACGAGGCAAAATATAGCAATATAGCATTTTTAACTAAATCAAGGGTCATAACTCCGCTGTTACTGGTCCGATCTGGCTGGTTTTCGAACTTGTCCGAGCTTTCATTGATATTAACAACCTGTTAAAGTTTGGTAAAGATAGGATGAAAATGAAGGCCCTATCGTCTTAACGAGACAAAAGTTAACGACGGACGGACGGACGACGGACAACTCGCCATCCCATAAGCTCTGCTGGCCCTTGGCCAGTAGAGCTAAAAACTAGAGGCCCAAGAGGGCCTGTGGACGCTCTGCTGGCTCAAGATAAAGTTTATGTATTAGGGGCCATTAGTCTTTCAAAAATCATTTAACCGGAACATGGTGATGATATACGCAACTAGGCTTGGTGCCAATAACTGATCATCCTTACAAAGTTTCTTTAAATCCAGCCAGAGGTTCAGGAGAACTAATCTAGACAAAGTCAGTGTATTAAAACCTTGAAGGACTCATAACTCTGCCAAAATTCATTCAACCAGAACATGGCAATGACAGGTGCAACTAGGCTTAATACTGATCATCCCCACCAAGATTCGCTGAAATCTGGCAAAGAGTTCAGAAGAGACTAATCTGGACAAAGTTTGTGTATTAAAACATTTAAAGGGCCATAACTCTGCCAAAAACCATTCAACCGAAATATGGCGAAGATATGCACAACTAGGCTTGATACTGATCATCCTTGTCAAGTTTCGTCTATATCCAGCCAGGGGTTCAGGAGATCTAGCCCGAAAAAAATTGTGGTATCAAAATCCTTTAAAGGGCTGTAACTCTGCCAAATATAGGTCAACCGGAACGCGACGACGATATGCACAACTAGGCTTGGTGCTGATCATCCCTTCAAAGTTTCATTGAAATCTGGCGAGAGGTTCCGGAGAAGTATACTGAGCAAAAATAGTCCCCAACTTTACCCATAGATTTAGACAAAATGAAATTAGAATTTATTTAATCTTATATGCCAATACCTTTGTTAAAGGCCAGCACTTATTTCCCTTGATTTGGTTTAAACAGCATTTCCTGGTCTTGTGGTTAAAACTTTTGAGTTAACACAGTTTTGTTATATTGAAATAAACAGAGAATGACCTTGAAGGGCCACAACTCCGCCAAAAATCATTCAACTGGAACACGGTGATGATTTGCACAACTAGACGCGGAATTGATCATCCTTAAAAAGTTTGTTTAATCCGGCCAGGAATTCAGAAGAACTAGTCAGAACAAAGTTTGTGTATTAAAACCTTTAAAGGGCTATAACTCAACCATAATCATTCAACTGGAACACGGTGACTATGTAAACAGGCTTGGTACTGATCATCCCTGCAGTTTCAATGAAATCCGGCCAAATGAAGGCCCTTTTGTCTTAATGAGATATAGCATGTTTCAGAAAATCAAGGGCCATGACTCCGATGTAAATGGTCCAAATTGGATGGTTTTCGCACTTGTCCAAGCTTTCGCATGAAAAATGAGGGTCCTATTATCTTAACGAGGCAAAATATAACTAAATCAAGGGACATAACTCCGCTGTTACTGGTCCGATCTGGCTGGTTTTCAAACTTGTCCGAGCTTTTATTTATATAAACAATCTCGTAAAGTTTGCGAAAGATCAGATGAAAGATAAATACCCTATTGTCTTTAACGAGGCAAAATATAACATTTTTCAACTAAATCAAGAGCAACAACTCTGCTGTTAATTGTCCGATCTAGCTGGTTTTTGAACTTTTCCGAGCTTTCATCGATATTAACAAAACTCCGCTGTTAATTGTCCAATCTAGCTGGTTTTTGAACTTTCCTAGCTTTCATCGAGGCTTAAAATGGCATTTTCAGCAAAATAAGGGCCATAACTCCAGTGAAATTATTCCGATCTGGCTGGTTTTCGAACATGTCCGAGCTTTCATTGATAAAAAGACACTGGCAAAGTTTCGTAAAGATCCAATTAATATTGAAGGCCCTCGAGTGTTCACAAGGCAGAAAATAGCATTTTTCAGAAAATACAAGGGCCATAACTCCAGTGTTACTGATCCGATTTGGCTGGTTTTCGAACTTGTCCGAGCTTTCATTGATAATAACAATCTGTGCAAGTTTGGTAAAGATCAAATAATAAATGAAGGTGTTTATATTGATATAAACAAAGCTTAATATGGCATTTTTCAACAAGGGCCATAACTCCAGTGAAACTAATCCGATCTGGCTGGTTTTTAAACTTGTCCAGAGCTTTCATTGATATAAAGACACCTGTTAAAGTTTCGTAAAGATCCGATTAATATTGAAGGCCCTAGAGTGTTCACAAGGCAAAAGTTAACGGACGACGGACAACTCATCCCGTAAGCTCGTCTGGCCTTCGGCCAGTTAAGAGCTAAAAAATAAAAATAAAGTTAGCCCCCAGTTGGATTTCTCAATTATTTAAGAAAATCAAGGGCATAAGTCTGGTGTTACTGGTTCCATACGGCTGGTTTTCAAACTTGTCTGAGCTTTCATTGATATTAACAATCTATGCAAGTTTGGTAAAGATCAAATAATAAATGAAGGTGCTAGAGTGTTCACAAGTCTTAATATGGCATTTGTCAGCAAAACAAGAGCCATAACTCCAAGATATTTTAAAAAATATATATTAAAAAAAAGTCAAAAATCTGGTAAAGTTTGCCAAAGATCAGATGCAAAATGAAGGCCCTATCTTAGGACGAGGCAAATTATAGCATTTTTAACAAAATCAAGGGCTGTAACTCTGCTGTTACTAGTCTGATCTGGCTGGTTTTCGAAGTTATCCGAGCTTTCATTGACATTAACAATCTGGTAAAGTTTGGTAAAGATCGGATGAAAAATGAAGGCCCTATCGTCTTAACAAGGCAAAATATAGCATTTTTAACTAAATCAAGGGCCATAACTCCGCTGTTACTGGTCCGATCTGGCTGGTTTTTCAACTTGACCGAGGTTTCATTGACATTAACAATCTGATAAAGTTTGACAAAGATAAGATGCAAAATGAAGGCCCTGTCATATGAGGAGGCAAATTATAGCATTTTTAACAAAATCAAGGGTCATAACTCCGCTGTTGGCTGGTTTTCGACCTTGACCGAGCTTTCATTGACATTAACAATCTGATAAAGTTTGGTAAAGATCGGATGAAAAATGAAGGCCCTAGCGTCTTAACGAGGCAAAATATAGCATTTTGAAATAAATCAAGGGCCACAACTCCGCTGTCACTGGTCCGATATGAATGGTTTTCGAACTTGTCTGAGCTTTCACTGATATTAACAATCTGATAAAGTTTGGTTAAAGATCGGATGAACAATGAAACCCCTATCGTCTTAACGAGGCAAAATATAACATTTTTAACTAAATCAAGGGCCATAACTCCGCTGTTACTAGTCCGATATGGCTGGTTTTCAAACTTGTCCCGAGCTTTCATTGATATTAACAATGTGGTAAAGTTTAGTAAAGATAGGAAGAACAAGAGGCCCAAGAGGGCCTGTGGACGCTCTACTGGCTAAACATAAAGTTTATGTATAATATCATTCAACCGGAACATGGCGATGACATACGCAATTAGGCTTGGAACTGATCGTCCCTGCCAAGTTTTGTTGAAATCCAGCCACACGTTCAGGAGAACTAGTCTGTATGAAGTTAGTGTATTTAAACCTTTAAGGAGTCATAACTGTGCCAAAATACATTCAACCAGAACACGGCACTGATAGCACTAGGCTTGGTACTGATCATCCACACCAAGATTCGCTGAAATCCGGCAAGGAGTTCAGAAGAGACTAATCTGGACAAAGTTTGTCTGTTAAAACATTTAAAGGGCCATAACTCTGCCAAAAATAATTCAACCGGAATATGGCGATGATATGCACAACTAGGCTTGATACTGATCATCCTTGTCAAGTTCAGCTGAAATCCAGCCAGGGGTTCAGGAGAATTCGCCCGAAAAATGTTTTGCATCAAAAACCTTCAAAGGGCCATAACTCCGCTAAAAATCGGTAAGCTGGAACGCGATGATGATATGCACAACTAGGCTGGGTGCTGATCATCCCGTAAAGTTTCGTTGAAATCTGGAGAGGGGTTCAGGAGAACTAGTCCAGACAAAGTTTGTGTATTAAAACCTTTAAAGGGCCATAACTCTGCAAAAATCATTCAACCGGAACACGGGGGGGGGGGGGGGGGGGGGGGGGGGGGGGATTTTTGGCACTGTTCACTTTGAAGTTTGTAAGGCCGTGGGAAAATAATAATAATAATAACAAAATGATAATAATAATACATGCTTTATTAGTAATATGCATTATTTTAGTTATTATAACAGAAATAATACCAATACAAATAATTAATAAAATAACATGCAATTGGTTAAGAATTGGTTAACTCTATACTTAATCGTCCGTCTCATGTCGACCGACCTCAAGTCTCCCTGTTTTGAAAAACTTCTCCCTGTTTTGACTGGAGGGAGAAGTGACTTCTCCCTATTTTTGGAGTCTGGCTTGACCCCTGTGAATAGTAATAAGAATGCAAAAATTGGATTTTTGTTTTTTAATTTGAAAGTTATACTCCATGTTAATATATGTCCATGGATTCTGCATTAGCGAAAAGAAATTTCAATGTTCCGAAAAGACACTATAAAATCTTATTACTTATTTAAACCAATATTGCTTATACATTTAGTTAAATTTAATTTAAAGAATAGTAATAAGAAAAAAAAATTGGATTGTTTTTTAATATGAACGTTATACTCCATGTTAATATATTTTAGTGGATTCTGCATTAGCGAAAAGAAATTTCAATGTTCCGAAAAGACACTATAAAATGGCGCTATAAAATTGTCATTATTGATTTAAACCACTATTTGTTTACATCATTAGTTACATTTCAGCAAATGAATAGTAATTAATCAACAACAGTAAATAAATCAAAAGATTGTTTAAATTTTAATTTATTATAAATCTGACCTCGAGTTGTCCGAAAAGACAACCAAATGTCCCATAAATACATATTTATTATGGTTCATTCTTTATTATTGATTAAAATCAAATATTTTTTATTTTATTTGGTACATATTACAACAAAATTGTTATTACCGGTATTGATTAAAATCAAGCTCTTTTGTGTTCGTTCTTATTAAGCAGTACATAAGAAGGACGGAAAATATGAAATTCAATAGATCTAGTTCAATAACAATGGAGGTGTAAGTGTGTTTTCAATTATAACTATGTATGTGACACCTTTTCAAACTGGTATATAACTAATGCGGCACGTATAATTGGAACACCTGGATTAAGATGCCTTTATGTAATTGGATTACACTATTTTTTTTATCATTTAAAACTTTTGGAAGCGTTAATGAACTCTTAATTGAGATAAGTGTTATACTATTTTTAGCAAGCCCCACAGTTTTAAAAGTGATTGAACACGTAATGCCGAATATAGCAAAGGGCTAATTAAAATTCTTGTTAACCTTTGGTAAGTATATATTTTTGTAATCTATGAATTTTCATATAAGGCGTTTGCCTACATCCACAGTCGCCCTTGAAATGTTTGCGGAGTTTTTCATTCACCGATCTTCTTATTTTGTTGAATGTCTTTTGATTCATCCCAGTCCATTTTGGAAACGAACCTCTTTCGATAATACTGGCCACAAACACCCTCTCAACACCAGAATGTTCCAAGTCCTGAACAATGTTAACAATGTTCATGAATATAGTATGTGGGTTGCAGGATGCATCAATGTCATTTCCTCCGACATTAAGGAAAACATACCTGAAAATACATATAGAATAGTATCTATTATTGTAATAATTCATGTTTTCGAATAACATTATACGTGCTAAACGCGAGCAATGTAATACGACAAATTTTGGTATGTTACATTAAGAGTATATTGTAAAATATTTATAGAAAAGTATTTATTACGGTAATATTACATATTATCTAAATACATTTAACAGTCACGTATCTGCATTTAAAAAATCAATAAGTGACATGATTTAATACATACGGCATTATAATGACACGTGCTATGATGTCAACGTGCGTAATACGCAGGTTCACAATCGGAAGATTTTCCCTATTGCAAACCACCTTAAAGGTAAAATTAGAGTTTCTTATAAGTACTTACCGTGGACAAGATGAAAGCAGTCTACCAAACATAGATTGAATCTATTTGTCGTCGACATGCCGGATACTCCAAAGAATTTGTAAATTGATCTTTTCGGACAACTCAAGTTACATTTATACTTAAATTGAAAATAATTTAAACATACTCATTTTATTTCGACTTTTTTATTTACTAATTACTATTCTTTTGCTTAAATGTAAAGAATAACTTTTTTTTTTAGTATTACTATTCTTTTACTTAAGGGTGACCACTGCTGAGGTTTTGGATTTTTGCACTTCCGGAAATTTACATTTGTTATATTTCAAAAATTATAATAAAACTGGAAAAAATAATTATACAGTAACAAACTCATGCCCAATAGGGATATTTTAGTGCAAAAAAAATGAACATTTTTTAGATTTTTTTTTTTACCTCACATTTTGTGCCCAAAATTGACAATTTTTAACATAAGCCAAAATGGGGGGTAGGGGTACAAAAGATGGTATTTCTCAAAAACCATTTAAGATATTCACTTAATTTAAACTTTATTACAAAGACATGTGTTAGCATATACAGAGACAGGAATAAAAAGTATTTTCCTATTATTTGTTACAGACCTATCCCTTTATATGTCAGAGCTCGTCAAAATCTAAAAAAGCACATTTTTTTCTCAGTTTTTATTGAATATCTTTCTTATATGCACACCGACCCCCAATTTTTATTTTTTCATTCTGATACTCAGGTCTTGTATATATTGTAGACAAAATATCTCAAAAAGTTATCTGTTCCTTTATCATGAAAAATTTATGGATCACAAATTTAAAAATGCAATTTATAGTGAACTGGGTGGGGTAATGACAAGGGATGTACTAATTTTTCAGATGGTGATAAAAATACCCCAACCCTTAATTTTTCGTCCTAAAGTATGATCTATTACATTAAAACATGACGGAAAATCGATACCTGTTCTGCAAACCACACTACACACATGTAAGTTGCCATACACAATTTGCAGCTGATTCAGAATTTAAAACCGCACTGTGAGAGTGTATTACTAAAGATTAATTTTGCGAAAAAGTTAAATCACCGACCCATCATTATTTTTCCAGAAACTAACTAGTAATATGTTAGTCTTCATAAAAAACAGGGAAATTAAAAATTCTTACTGTTCTGATATTCACCAGAGGGCACCCTTAAATGTAAAGAATAATGGATTTAAATCAATAATAAAGATATTATTGTGTCTTTTTGCAACATCTGAATGTCTTTTCGGAGACGAGAAATCCAAAATATACTAAAATGGAGTATAGCTTTCTAAAAAAAAAAAAAAATTAACTTATTTTTATGCCCCTGAAGGGTGGCATATAGTAATCGCACTGTCTGTCCGTTCGCGTGTACACTCGTGTCAACTTCATAACTCTGACAATAATGGACGGATTTTCAAATAACTTTGCACAATTGCTCACCACAACAAGACGACGTGTCGCACACAAAAACCAGGTCCTCGGCTCCAAAGTCAAGGTCACACTTAGAGGTCAAAGGTCAAAATCCGTTCGTGACTACACTCGTGTCCGCTTCATAACTCTGACAATAATGGATGGATTTTCAAATAACTTCGCACAATTGCTCACCACAACAGGGCAACGTGTTGCGAACAAAATCCAGGTCCGTGGCTCCAAGGTCAAGGTCAGACTTAGAGATCAAAGGTCAAAATCCGTTCGTCTATACACTCGTGTCCGCTTCATAACTCTGACAATAATGGACGGATTTTCAAATAACTTCGCACAATTGCTCACCACAACAAGACGACGTGTTTCGAACAAAATCCAGGTCCATGGCTCCAAGGTCAAGGTCACACTTAGAGATCAAAGTTCAAAATCCGTTTTGTCTATACAATCGTCTCCGCTTTATAACTCGGACAATAATAGACGGATTTTCAAATAACTTCGCACAATTGCTCACCACAACAAGACGTTGTGTCGCGAAAAAAAAAAAACAATTTAAAAAATTATATATTTTTGTTTTAAATTTTTATTTATTTTTTAATTTTTTAATTTTTTAATTTTTTTTATTTTTTTTAAATTTTATTTTATTTTATTTTTATTGTTTGATTTTTAAAAAAAAATAAAATTTATGCCCCCAAAGGGTGGCATATAGTAATCGCACTATCTGTCCGTTCGCGTGTACACTCGACAAAATCCAGGTCCGTGGCTCCAAAGTTAAGGTCACACTTACAGGTCAAAGGTCAAAATCCGTTCGTCTATACACTCGTCTCCGCTTCATAACTCGGACAATAATCAACGGATTTATAAATAACTTTGCACAATTGCTCAACACATCAAGACGACGTGTCGGGCACAAAATCCAGGTCCGCGGCTCCAAGGTCAAGGTCACACTTAGAGTTCAAATTTCAAAATCGGTTTGTCTATACAATCGTCTCCGCTTCATAACTCGGACAAGAATCAACGGATTTTCAAATAACTTCGCACAATTGCTCACCACAACAAGACGTCGTGTCGCGAAAAAAATAAAAATAAAAAATAATTTATATATATTTTTTTTTTTATTTGATTTTTATTGTTTGTTTGAATTTTTTTTTTTTTAATTATTTTTAAATATATCTGTTGGTTTCATATTGCTCCAAGGTCAAGGTCACACTTACAGGTCACTTCGGGGGCATTTGTCACTTACTGTGACATTTCTTGTTTTTTTATTGTTACTATTCTTTTACTTCAGTGTAAAGAATGATTAAAACAAGAGGCCCAAGAGGGCCTGTGGATGCTCTACTGGCTCTAGATAAAGTTTATGTATAAGGGGCCATAACTCTTTCAAATATCGTTCAACCAGAACATGGTGATGATATACGCAACTAGGCTTGATACTGATTGTCCCTGACAAGTTTCGTTGAAATCCAGCCAGAGGTTCAGAAGAACTAGTCTGTACAAAGTTAGTGTATTAAAACCTTTAAGGGGTCATAACTCTGCCAAAATTCATTCAACCACAACACGGCAATGACAGGTACAACTAGGCTTGGTACTGATCATCCCCATCAAGATTCGTTGAAATCCAGCAAGGAATTCAGAAGAGACTAATCTGGACAACGTTTGGCTATTAAAACCTTTAAAGGGCCATAACTCTGCCAAAAATAATTCAACACGAATATGGCGAAGATATGTACAACTAGGCTTGATACTGATCATCCTTGTCCTTGTCAAGTTTCGTTAAAATCCAGTCAGGGGTTCAGGAGAACTAGCCCGGAAAATGTTTGTGTATCAAAAAACTTTAAAGGGCCATAACTCCACCAAAAATCTGTTAACCAGAATGCCACGATGATATGTACAACTATGATTGCTGCTGATCATCCCTGTAAAGTTTCGTTGAAATGTGGGGAGGCGTTCAGGAGAACTAGTCTAGACAAAGTTTGTGTATTAAAACCTTTAAAGGGCCATAACTCTGCCAAAAATCATTCAACCGATACATGGCAATGATTTGCACAACTAGACCTGATACTGATCATCCTTGTCAAATTTCGTTAAAATCCAGCCAGGGGTTCAGGAGAACTAGTCCAAAGTTTGTGTATTAAAACCTTTAAAGGGACTCCACCAAAATCATTCAACCGGAACACGGTGACGATATGTACAACTATGCTTGGTACTGATCATCCTTGAAAATTTTCACTGAAATCTGGCCAAATGAAGGCCCTTTCTTCTTAATGAGGCCAAAATATAGCATATTTCAGAAAAAACAGGGCCTTATCTCCGGTGTAAATGGTCCAATCTGGCTGTTTTGAAACTTGTTGGGGCTTTCATTGATAGTAACAATCTGGTAAAGTTTGGTAAAGATCGGATGAAAAATGAAGGCCCTATCGTAGTATTAACGAGGCAAAATATAGCATATTTAACTAAATCAACGGCCATAACTCCACTGTTGCTGGTCCGATCTGGCTGATTTTCGAACTTGTCCAAGCTTTCATTCATATTAACAATCTGGTAATGTTTGGTAAAGATCGGATGAAAAATGAAGATCCTATCGTCTTAACGAGGCAAAATATAGCCTTTTTAACTAAATCAAGGGCCATAACTGCGCTGTTACTAGTCCGATCTGGCTGGTTTTTTAATTTATCCGAGCTTTCATTGATATTAACAATCTGATAAAGTTTGGTAAAGATATGATGAAAAATGAAGGCCCTATCGTCTTAACGAGGCAAAATATAGAATTATTAACTAAATCAAGGGCCATAACTCCGCTGTTACTGGTCCGATCTGGCTGGTTTTCGAACTTATCCGAGCTTTCATTGATATTAACAACCTGTTAAAGTTTGGTAAAGATCAGATGAGAAATGAAGGCCCTATCGTCTTAACTAGACAAAAGTTAACGACGGACGGACGGATGTCTCGCCATCCCATAAGCTCTTCTGGCCAGTAGAGCTAAAAATGAAGGCCCTATCGTCTTAATGAGGCAAAATATAGCAATATAGCATTTATAACTAGGACCACAAGGACCACAACTCCAGTTACTGGTTTGATCTGGCTGGTTTTAGAACTTGTCCGAGTTTTCATTGATATTAACAATGTGGTAAAGTTTGGTAAAGATAGGATGAAAAATGAAGGCCCTATCGTCTTGACGTGGCAAAATATAGCTATACAGCATTTTTAACTAAATCAAGGGCCACAACTCCGCTGGTACTGGTCCGATCCGACTGGTTTTCAAACTTGTCCGAGCTTTCATTGATATTAACAATACGTTAAAGTTTGGTAAAGATCGGATGAAAAATGAAGGCCCTATCGTCTTAACGAGACAAAAGTTAACGACGGACGGCGGACAACTCGGCATCTAAAAATTAAAAATATATATATATATAAAAAAAGAAAAAAATAATAAAGAAAAAAAGAAAGATCTGGTAAAGTTTGGTAAAGATCGGATGAAAAATGAAGGCCCTATCGTCTTGACGAGGCAAAATATAGCATTTTAACTAAATCAAGGGCCATAACTTCACTGTTACTGGTCCGACTTGGCTGGTTTTCGACCTTGTCCAAGCTTTCATTGACATTAACAATCTGGTAAAGTTTGGTAAAGATCAGATGAAAAATGAAGGCTCTATCGTCTTAACGAGACAAAAGTTAACAACGGTCGGTCAACTCGGCATCCCATGAGCTCTGCTGGCCTTCGGCCAGTAGAGCTAAAAATTAAGTAACTACAGATTTAACAAAGGAAAATACAATCTAGCATTTTTCAACAAATCAAGGGCCATATCCTGTCGTTACTAACTAGATCTAGCTGGTTTTCACTCATATACCATGCTTTGCACAACTAGACATCATACTGAGGCTTCCTAAAACAAGAGGTCAATGACCTTGAAGCTCTACTGATAGATTTTTGATAGCTAGGTCAACATTCCTGTGAAGTTTCATGAAAATCCATCAAGTAGTTTCATAGGAGTAGTCGCTACAAGTTTTCATTATATAACTCTATGTAAACAAAGATGGCAGCTGGCGGCCATGTTTAATGTCAAATCAAAATAATTTTTGACAAGGATCAACATCATGTCATACTGATCATTTTAGAAAAAGTCCCATATCAATATCGCTTATAGTTTTCAAGAAGTAGTCGCTACAAACTTGTATTTTGAAAATGTATTTTTAGCCGTGGCAGCCATCTTGAATTTCCGGCCAACCTGAAATTTTGCTAGGATCAACTAGACATCAAGAGCAACACTCCTATGAAGATTCATGAAAATCCGCCAAGTAGTTTCAGAGTAGTCGCTACAAATTTTTACTATACAAACTCTATGTAAACAAAGATGGCCACTGGCGCCCATGTTTAATGGCGAATCAAAATAATTTTCGACAAGGATCAACATCATGTCATACTGATCATTTTAGAAAAAGTCCAATATCAATATCACTTACAGTTTTCAAGAAGTAGTTGCTACAAATTTATTTATTTTAAATCTATTTTTAGCGGTGGTGGCCATCTTGAATTTCCGGCCAGTCTGAAATTTTTCTAGAATCAATTAGACATCAAGAGCAACATTCCTGTGAAGTTTCATGAACATCCGTCAAGTAGTTTCAGAGGAGTAGTCGCTACAAGTTTTTACTATATAACTCTATGTAAACAAAAATGGCCACTGGCAGCCATGTTTAACGTTGAATCAAAATAATATTTGACTAGGATCAACATCATGTCATGCTGATCATTTTAGAAGAAGTCCCATATCAATATCACTTACAGTTTTCAAGAAGTAGTCGCTACAATCTTGTTTTTTAAAAATCTATTTTTAGCTGTGGCGGCCATCTTGAATTTCTGGCTGACATGAAATTTTGCTAGGATCAATAAGACACCAACAGCAGCATTCCTGGAAAGTTTCATGAAAATCCGCCAAGTAGTTTCAGAGGAGTAGTCGCTACAAGTGTTTACTATATAACTCTATGTAAACGAAGATGGCCACTGGCAGCCATGTTTAACGTCGAATCAAAATGATTTTTGACAAGGACCAACATCATGTCATGCTGATCATTTCAGAAAAAGTCCCATATCAATATCACTTATAGTTTTCAAGAAGTAGTCGCTACAAACTTGTATTTTAAAAATCTATTTTTAGCTTTGGTGGCCATCTTGGATTTCACATCAACATGATTTTTTGCTAGGATCAACTAGACTTCATGCGCAACATTTCTGTAAAGTTTCATGAATATCCATCCAGCAGTTTCAGAGGAGTAGTTTACGGACAGACAGACGGACGGACAGATGGACAGACGCCGCACCACGGCATAAGCTCTGCTGATCTCTGATCAGTCGAGCTAAAAACTAAATAAAAACAAGAGGTCAATGACCTTGAAGCTCTACTGATTGATTTTGATTTCAGGAAGTAGTCGCTACAGACTTGTTTTTTGAAAAATTATTTTTAGCCGTGGCGGCCATCTTGAATTTCCGGCCGACCTGAAATTTTGCTAGGATCAATTAGACATCAAGAGCAACATTCCTGTGAAGTTTCATGAAAATCCGTCAGGTAGTTTCACAGGAATAGTCGCTACAAGTTTTCATTATATAACTCTATGTAAACAAAGATGGCCGCTGACAGCCATGTTTAACGTCGAATCAAAATAATGTTTGACTCTGATAACCATCATGTCATGCTGATCATTTTACAAAAAGTCCCATATCAATATCACTTATAGTTTTCAAGACGTAGTCGCTACAAACTTCTTTTTTAAAAAATCTAATTTTAGCTGTGGCGGCCATCTTGAATTTCTGACCAATCTGAAATTTTTCTAGGATCAATTAAACATTAAGAGCAACATTCCTGTAAAGTTTCATGAAAATCTGCCAAGTAGTTTCAAAGGATTAGTCGCTACAAGTTTTTACTATATAACTCTATGTAAACAAAGATGGCTGCTGGCAGCCATGTTTAACGTTGAATCAAAACAATTTTTGACAAGGACCAACATCATGTGATGCTGATCATTTTACAAAAAGTCCAATATCAATATCACTTATAGTTTTAAAGTAGTAGTCGCTACAAACTTGTATTTTGAAAATCTATTTTTAGCCATGGCAGCCATCTTGAATTTCCGGGCGACCTGAAATTTTGCTTGGATCAATTAGACATCAAGGGCAACATTCCTGTTAAGTTTCATGAAAATCCGTAAAGTAGTTTCAGAGGAGTAGTCGCTACAAGTTTTCATCATATAACTCTATGTAAACAAAGATGGCCACTGGCAGCCATGTTTAACGTCGAATCAAAATAATGTTCGACTCGGATAACCATCATGTCATGCTGATCATTTTACAAAAAGTCCAATATGAATATCACTTATAGTTTTCAAGACGTAGTCGCTACAAACTTGTATTTTGAAAATCTATTTTTAGCCATGGCAGCCATCTTGAATTTTCGGGCGACCTGAAATTTTGCTTGGATCAATTAGACATCAAGAGCAACATTCCTGTTAAGTTTCATGAAAATCCGTAAAGTAGTTTCAGAGGAGTAGTCGCTACAAGTTTTCATCATATAACTCTATGTAAACAAAGATGGCCACTGGCAGCCATGTTGAACGTTGAATCAAAACGATTTTTGACAAGGACCAACATCATGTCATGCTGATCATTTTAGAAAAAGTCCCATATCAATATCACTTATACTTTTCAAGAAGTAGTCGCTACAAACTTGTATTTTGAAAATTTATTTTTAGCCGTGGCGGCCATCTTGAATTTCCGGCCGACCTGAAATTTTGCTAGGATCAATAAGACATCAAGAGCAACATTCCTGTGAAGTTTCATGAAAATCCGTCAAGTAGTTTCAGAGGAGTAGTTGCTACAAGTTTTCATTATATAACTCTATGTAAACAAAGATGGCCGCTGGCAGCCATGTTTAACGTCGAATCAAAACGATTTTCGACAAGGACCAACATCATGTCATGCTGATCATTTTAGAAAAAGTCCCATATCAATATCACTTATAGTTTTCATGAAGAAGTCGCTACAAACTTGTTTTTTAAAAACCTATTTTTAGATCTGGCAGCCATCTTGGATTTCACATCAACATGAATTTTTGCTAGGATCAACTAGACTTCATGGGCAACATTTCTGTAAAGTTTCATGAAAATCCATTCAGTAGTTTCAGAGGAGAAGTCGCTACAAAAAAAAGTTTACAGACAGACGGACGGACGCCGCACCACGGCATAAGCTCTGCTGATCTCTGATTAGTAGAGCTAAAAATCTGTTTTTAGCTGTGGCGGCCATCTTGAATTTCTGGCCGATCTGAAATTTTGCTAAGATCAATTAGACATCAAGAGCAACGTTCCAGTGAAGTTTCATGAAAATCCGCCAAGTTGTTTCAGAGAAGTAGTCGCTACAAGTTTTTACTATATAACTCTATGTAAACAAAGATGGCCACTGGCAGCCATGTTGAACGTCGAATCAAAACGATTTTTGAGAAGGACTAACACCATGTCATACTGATCATTTTAGAAAAAGTCCCATATCAATATCACTTATAGTTTTCAAGAAGTAGTCGCTACAAACTTGTATTTTAAAAATCTATTTTTAGCTTTGGTGGCCATCTTGGATTTCACATCAACATGCATTTTTGCTAGGATCAACTAGACTTCATGGGCAACATTTCTGTAAAGTTTCATGAATATCCAGCCAGTAGTTTCAGAGGAGTAGTCGCTACAAATAAAAGTTTACGGACGGACAGACAGACGGACGCCGCACCACGGCATAAGCTCTGTTGATCTCTGATCAGAAGAGCTAAAAAACAAGAGGTCAATGACCTTGAAGCTCTACTGATTGATTTTGATTTCAGGAAGTAGTCGCTACAAACTTGTTTTTTGAAAATCTATTTTTAGCCGTGGCGGCCATCTTGAAGTAGTTTCAGAGGAGTAGTCGCTACAAGTTTTCAGTATATAACTCTATGTAATCAAAGATGGCCACTGGCAGCCATGTTTAACGTCGAATCAAAATAATGTTCGTCTCAAATAACCATCATGTCATGCTGATCATTATAGAAAAAGTCCCATATCAATATCTCTTATAGTTTTCAAGAAGTAGTCGCTACAAACTTATTTTTTAAGAAGAGGTCAATGACCTTGAAGCTCTACTGATTGATTTTGATTTCAGGAAGTAGTCGCTACATACTTGTTTTTTGAAAATCTATTTTTAGCTGTGGCGGCCATCTTGAAATTTTGTTAGGATCAATTAGATATCAAGAGCAACATTTCTGTAAAGTTTCATGAAAATCCGTCAAGTTGTTTCAGAGGAGTAGTCGCTACAAGTTTTCATTATAAAACTCTATGTAAACAAAGATGGCCGCTGACAGCCATGTTTAACAGTGAATCAAAATAATGTTCAACTCGGACAACCATCATGTCATGCTGATCATTTTAGAAAAAGTCCCATATCAATATCTCTTATAGTTTTCAAGAAGTAGTCGTTACAAACTTATTTTTTAACAAGAGGTCAATGACCTTGAAGCTCTACTGATTGATTTTGATTTCAGGAAGTAGTCGCTACAAACTGTTTTTTTGAAAATCTATTTTTAGCCGTGGTGGCCATCTTGAATTTCCGGCCGACCTGAAATTTTGCTAGGATCAATAAGACATCAAGAGCAACATTCCTGTGAAGTTTCATGAAAATCCGTCAAGTAGTTTCAGAGGAGTAGTCGCTACAAGTTTTCATTATATAACTCTATGTAAACAAAGATGGCCACTGACAGCCATGTTTAACATTGAATCAAAATAATGTTCGACTCGGATAACCATCATGTCATGCTGATCATTTTAGAAAAAGTCCCATATCAATATCTCTTATAGTTTTCAAGAAGTAGTCGCTACAAACATATTTTTTAAAAATCTATTTTTAGCCATGGTGGCCATCTTGAATTTCTGGCCGACCTGAAATTTTGCTAAGATCAATTAGACATCAAGAGCAACATTCATGTGAAGTTTCATGAAAATCCGTCAAGTAGTTTCAGAGGAGTAGTCGCTACAAGTTATCATTATATAACTCTTATGTAAACATACATGGCCACTGGCAGCCATGTTTAACGTCGAATCAAAATAATGTTCGACTTGAATAACCATCATGTCATGCTGATAATTTTAGAAAAAGTCCCATATCAATATCACTTATAGTTTTCAAGAAGTAGTCGCTACAAACTTGTATTTTGAAAATCTATTTTTAGCCATGGCGGCCATCTTGAATTTCTGGTCGACCTGAAATTTTGCAAGGATCAATAAGACATCAAGAGCAACATTCGTGTGAAGTTTCATGAAAATCCGTCAAGTATTTTCAGAGGAGTAGTTGCTACAAGTTATCATTATATAACTCTATGTAAACAAAGATGGCCACTGGCAGCCACGTTTAACGTCGAATCAAAATAATGTTCGACTCGGATAACCATCATGTCATGCTGATAATTTTAGAAAAAGTCCCATATCAATATCTCTTATAGTTTTCAAGAAGTAGTCGCTACAAACTTATTTTTAAAAAATCTATTTTTAGCCGTGGCGGCCATCTTGAATTTCCGGCCAACCTGAAATTTTGCTAGGATCAATTAGACATCAAGAGCAACATTCATGTGAAGTTTCATGAAAATCCGTCAAGTAGTTTTAGAGGAGTAGTCGCTACAAGTTTTCATTATATAACTCTATGTAAACAAAGATGGCCGCTGGCAGCCATGTTTAACGTCGAATCAAAACGATTTTCGACAAGGACCAACATCATGTCATGCTGATCATTTTAGAAAAAGTCCCATATCAATATCTCTTATAGTTTTCAAGAAGTAGTCGCTACAAACTTATTTTTTAAAAATCTATTTTTAGCCGTGGCGGCCATTTTGAATTTCCGGCCGACCTGAAATTTTGCTAGGATCAATTAGACATCAAGAGCAACATTCCTGTGAAGTTTCATGAAAATCCGTCAAGTATTTTCAGAGGAGTAGTCGCTACAAGTTTTCATTATATAACTCTCTGTAAACAAAGATGGCCACTGGCAGCCATGTTTAACGTCGAATCAAAACGATTTTCGACAAGGACCAACATCATGTCATGCTGATCATTTTAGAAAAAGTCCCATAGCAATATCCCTTAGAGTTTTCAAGAAGTAGTCGCTACAAACTTGTTTTTTAAAAACCTATTTTTAGATTTGGTGGCCATCTTGGATTTCACATCTACATGAATTTTTGCTAGGATCAACTAGACTTCATGGGCAACATTTCTGTAAAGTTTCATGAAAATCTATTCAGTAGTTTCAGAGGAGTAGTCGCTACAAAAAAAAAGTTAACGGACAGACGGACGACGGACGCCGCACCACGGCATAAGCTCTGCTGATCTCTGATCAGTAGAGCTAAAAATCTATATTTAGCCATGGCGGCCATCTTGAATTTCCGGCCGACCTGAAATTTTGCTAAGATCAATACGACATCAAGAGCAACATTCGTGTGAAGTTTCATGAAAATCCATCAAGTAGTTTCAGAGGAGTAGTCGCTACAAGTTTTCATTATATAACTCTATGTAATCAAAGATGGCTACTGGCAGCCATGTGTAACGTCGAATCAAAATAATATTCGTCTGAAATAACCATCATGTCATGCTGATCATTTTAGAAAAAGTCCCATATCAATATCACTTATAGTTTTCAAGAAGAAGTCGCTACAAACTTATTTTTTTTAAATCTATTTTTTAGCTTTGGCAGCCATCTTGAATTTCTGGCCGATCTGAAATTTTGCTGGCTCAATGAGACATAAAGACCAACACTCCTGTGAAGTTTCATGAAAATGCGTCAAGTAGTTGCTACACGTTTTCATTATATAACTTTGTAAACAAAGATGGCCGCTGACAGCCATGTTTAATATCGAATCAAAACGATTTTTGACAAGGACCAACATCATGTCATGCTGATCATTTTAGAAAAAGTCCCATATCAATATCACTTATACTTTTCAAGAAGTAGTCGCTACAAACTTGTATTTTGAAAATTTATTTTTAGCCGTGGCGGCCATCTTGAATTTCCGGCCGACCTGAAATTTTGCTAGGATCAATAAGACATCAAGAGCAACATTCCTGTGAAGTTTCATGAAAATCCGTCAAGTAGTTTCAGAGGAGTAGTTGCTACAAGTTTTCATTATATAACTCTATGTAAACAAAGATGGCCGCTGGCAGCCATGTTTAACGTCGAATCAAAACGATTTTCGACAAGGACCAACATCATGTCATGCTGATCATTTTAGAAAAAGTCCCATATCAATATCACTTATAGTTTTCATGAAGAAGTCGCTACAAACTTGTTTTTTAAAAACCTATTTTTAGATCTGGCAGCCATCTTGGATTTCACATCAACATGAATTTTTGCTAGGATCAACTAGACTTCATGGGCAACATTTCTGTAAAGTTTCATGAAAATCCATTCAGTAGTTTCAGAGGAGAAGTCGCTACAAAAAAAAGTTTACAGACAGACGGACGGACGCCGCACCACGGCATAAGCTCTGCTGATCTCTGATTAGTAGAGCTAAAAATCTGTTTTTAGCTGTGGCGGCCATCTTGAATTTCTGGCCGATCTGAAATTTTGCTAAGATCAATTAGACATCAAGAGCAACGTTCCAGTGAAGTTTCATGAAAATCCGCCAAGTTGTTTCAGAGAAGTAGTCGCTACAAGTTTTTACTATATAACTCTATGTAAACAAAGATGGCCACTGGCAGCCATGTTGAACGTCGAATCAAAACGATTTTTGAGAAGGACTAACACCATGTCATACTGATCATTTTAGAAAAAGTCCCATATCAATATCACTTATAGTTTTCAAGAAGTAGTCGCTACAAACTTGTATTTTAAAAATCTATTTTTAGCTTTGGTGGCCATCTTGGATTTCACATCAACATGCATTTTTGCTAGGATCAACTAGACTTCATGGGCAACATTTCTGTAAAGTTTCATGAATATCCAGCCAGTAGTTTCAGAGGAGTAGTCGCTACAAATAAAAGTTTACGGACGGACAGACAGACGGACGCCGCACCACGGCATAAGCTCTGTTGATCTCTGATCAGAAGAGCTAAAAAACAAGAGGTCAATGACCTTGAAGCTCTACTGATTGATTTTGATTTCAGGAAGTAGTCGCTACAAACTTGTTTTTTGAAAATCTATTTTTAGCCGTGGCGGCCATCTTGAAGTAGTTTCAGAGGAGTAGTCGCTACAAGTTTTCAGTATATAACTCTATGTAATCAAAGATGGCCACTGGCAGCCATGTTTAACGTCGAATCAAAATAATGTTCGTCTCAAATAACCATCATGTCATGCTGATCATTATAGAAAAAGTCCCATATCAATATCTCTTATAGTTTTCAAGAAGTAGTCGCTACAAACTTATTTTTTAAGAAGAGGTCAATGACCTTGAAGCTCTACTGATTGATTTTGATTTCAGGAAGTAGTCGCTACATACTTGTTTTTTGAAAATCTATTTTTAGCTGTGGCGGCCATCTTGAAATTTTGTTAGGATCAATTAGATATCAAGAGCAACATTTCTGTAAAGTTTCATGAAAATCCGTCAAGTTGTTTCAGAGGAGTAGTCGCTACAAGTTTTCATTATAAAACTCTATGTAAACAAAGATGGCCGCTGACAGCCATGTTTAACAGTGAATCAAAATAATGTTCAACTCGGACAACCATCATGTCATGCTGATCATTTTAGAAAAAGTCCCATATCAATATCTCTTATAGTTTTCAAGAAGTAGTCGCTACAAACTTATTTTTAAAAAATCTATTTTTAGCCGTGGCGGCCATCTTGAATTTCCGGCCAACCTGAAATTTTGCTAGGATCAATAAGACATCAAGAGCAACATTCATGTGAAGTTTCATGAAAATCCGTCAAGTAGTTTTAGAGGAGTAGTCGCTACAAGTTTTCATTATATAACTCTATGTAAACAAAGATGGCCGCTGGCAGCCATGTTTAACGTCGAATCAAAACGATTTTCGACAAGGACCAACATGTCATGCTGATCATTTTAGAAAAAGTCCCATATCAATATCTCTTATAGTTTTCAAGAAGTAGTCGCTACAAACTTATTTTTTAAAAATCTATTTTTAGCCGTGGCGGCCATTTTGAATTTCCGGCCGACCTGAAATTTTGCTAGGATCAATTAGACATCAAGAGCAACATTCCTGTGAAGTTTCATGAAAATCCGTCAAGTATTTTCAGAGGAGTAGTCGCTACAAGTTTTCATTATATAACTCTCTGTAAACAAAGATGGCCACTGGCAGCCATGTTTAACGTCGAATCAAAACGATTTTCGACAAGGACCAACATCATGTCATGCTGATCATTTTAGAAAAAGTCCCATAGCAATATCCCTTAGAGTTTTCAAGAAGTAGTCGCTACAAACTTGTTTTTTAAAAACCTATTTTTAGATTTGGCGGCCATCTTGGATTTCACATCTACATGAATTTTTGCTAGGATCAACTAGACTTCATGGGCAACATTTCTGTAAAGTTTCATGAAAATCTATTCAGTAGTTTCAGAGGAGTAGTCGCTACAAAAAAAAAGTTAACGGACAGACGGACGACGGACGCCGCACCACGGCATAAGCTCTGCTGATCTCTGATCAGTAGAGCTAAAAATCTATATTTAGCCATGGCGGCCATCTTGAATTTCCGGCCGACCTGAAATTTTGCTAAGATCAATACGACATCAAGAGCAACATTCCTGTGAAGTTTCATGAAAATCCATCAAGTAGTTTCAGAGGAGTAGTCGCTACAAGTTTTCATTATATAACTCTATGTAATCAAAGATGGCTACTGGCAGCCATGTGTAACGTCGAATCAAAATAATATTCGTCTGAAATAACCATCATGTCATGCTGATCATTTTAGAAAAAGTCCCATATCAATATCACTTATAGTTTTCAAGAAGTCGCTACAAACTTATTTTTTTTAAATCTATTTTTTAGCTTTGGCAGCCATCTTGAATTTCTGGCCGATCTGAAATTTTGCTGGCTCAATGAGACATAAAGACCAACACTCCTGTGAAGTTTCATGAAAATGCGTCAAGTAGTTGCTACACGTTTTCATTATATAACTTTGTAAACAAAGATGGCCGCTGACAGCCATGTTTAATATCGAATCAAAACGATTTTTGACAAGGACCAACATCATGTCATGCTGATCATTTTAGAATAAGTCCCATATCAATATCACTTATAACTTTCAAGAAGTAGTCGCTACAAACTTGTATTTTGAAAATCTATTTTTAGCCATGGCGGCCATCTTGAATTTCTGGCCGACCTGAAATTTTGCTAGGATCAATTAGACATCAAGAGCAACATTCCTGTGAAGTTTCATGACAATCCGCCAAGTAGTTTCAGAGGAGTAGTCGCTACAAGTTTTTACTATATAACTCTATGTAAACAAAGATGGCCACTGGCAGCCATGTTTAACGTTGTCAAAACGATTTTCGACTAGGATCAACATCATGTCATGCTGATCATTTTAGAAAAAGTCCCATATCAATATCACTTATAGTTTTCAAGAAGTAGTCGCTACAAACTTATTTTTTAGCTTTGGTGGCCATCTTGGATTTCACATCAACTAGACTTTATGGGCAACATTTCTGTAAAGTTTCATGAATATCCATCCAGTAGTTTCAAAGGAGTTGTCGCTACAAATAAAAGTTTACGGACAGACGGACGACGGACGCCGCACCACGGCATAAGCTCTGCTGATCTCTGATCAGTAGAGCTAAAAATACTATTAAAAAAACAAAATGATATGACCTGGTCGAAGATTGAATCCACGAGTTGGGGTGCAACACTACGGTCGAAACAGTATTGCAGTCTTGAGAAGGGGGTGCAACGATACCATCCAAATAGTATTGCGATATACCAAATCTGTATTGCAATACTGCTTAAGTATTAAAATGACAGTATGCTCGACTTTCAAGGTCATGCCTATTTATGGGAAACTAAGTTGAAAAAAGGGGAATAATTGTGATGAAATTCATAACAGAGTTATGACACTTGTCTGTTCAAGTTCCTCTGATAAAATTAAATACACGTGTAACATGTCATTGAATTCCTTTGAGATATGAGCTTCATGTAAAATATTAACCGATACTGTGGCAAGTAGAATAGCTTTCATTGATATTAACAATGTGGTAAAGATAGAATGAAAAACGAAGGCCCTATCATCTTAACGAGGCAAAATATAGCAATATAGCATTTTTAACTAAACCAAGGACCATAACTCTAGTGTTACTGGTCCGATCTGGTTGGTTTTCGAACTTGTCCGAGCTTTCGTTGATATTAACAATGTGGTAAAGTTTGGTAAAGATGGGTTGAAAAATGAAGGCCCTATCGTCTTGAGACAAAATATAGAAATACAGCATTTTTAACTAAATCAAGGGCCATAACTCCGCTAATACTTGGCCAATCTGGCTATTTTTCGAACTCATCCAAGCTTTCATTGATATTAACAACCTCTTATAGTTTGGTAAAGATTGCATGAAAAATGAAGGCCCTATCGTCTTAACGAGACAAAAGTTAACAACGGACGACGGACAACTCGGCATCCCATAAGCGGCCAGTAGAGCTAAAAATTGAAATAAGAAAAAAAAAATTATAAAAAAATATATAAATATATCTATTAAAAAAAATTAAGTAGTTATACTAATAAAACAAGAGGTCAATGACCTTGAAGCTCTACTGATTGATTTTGATTTCAGGAAGTAGTCGCTACAGACTTGTTTTTTGAAAATCTATTTTTAACCGTGGCGGCCATCTTGAATTTCCGGCCGACCTGAAATTTTGCTAAGATCAATAAGACATTAAGAGCAACATTCCTGTGAAGTTTCATGAAAATCCGTCAGGTAGTTTCAAAGAAGTAGTCGCTACAAGTTTTCATTATATAACTCTATGTAAACAAAGCAGCCATGTTTAAGGTCAAATCAAAACAATTTTCGACAAGGACCAACATCATGTCATACTGATCATTTAGGAAAAAGTCCCATATCAATATCTCTTATTGTTTTGAAGAAGTAGTCGCTACAAACTTATTTATTTTAAATCTATTTTTAGCTGTGGCGGCCATCTTGAATTTCCGGCCGACCTGAAATTTTTCTAGGATCAACTTGACATCAAGAGCAACATTCCTGTGAAGTTTCATGAACATCCGTCAAGTAGTTTCAGAGGAGTAGTCGCTACAAGTTTTTACTATATAACTCTATGTAACCAAAGATGGCCACTGGCAGCCATGTTTAACGTTGAATCAAAATAATTTTCCACAAGGATCTACATCATGTCATGCTGATCATTTTAGAAAAAGTCCCATATCAAAATCACTTATAGTTTTCAAGAAGAAGTCGCTACAAACTTATTTTTTAAAAAACTATTTTTAGCTGTGACGGCCATCTTGAATTTCCGGCCGACCTGAAATTTTGATAGGATCAATTAGACATCAAGAGCAACATTCCTGTAAAGTTTCATGACAATCCGCCAAGTAGTTTCAGAGGAGTAGACGCTACAAGTTTTTACTATATAACTCTATGTAAACAAAGATGGTCGCTGGCAGCCATGTTTAACGTTGAATCAAAACGATTTTTGACTAGGATCAACATCATGTAATGCTGATCATTTTAGAAAAAGTCCCATATCAATATCACTTATAGTTTTCAAGAAGTAGTCGCTACAAACTTATTTTTAAAAAATCTATTTTTAGCCGTGGCGGCCATCTTGAATTTCCGGCCAACCTGAAATTTTGCTAGGATCAATTAGACATCAAGAGCAACATTCATGTGAAGTTTCATGAAAATCCGTCAAGTAGTTTTAGAGGAGTAGTCGCTACAAGTTTTCATTATATAACTCTATGTAAACAAAGATGGCCGCTGGCAGCCATGTTTAACGTCGAATCAAAACGATTTTCGACAAGGACCAACATCATGTCATGCTGATCATTTTAGAAAAAGTCCCATATCAATATCTCTTATAGTTTTCAAGAAGTAGTCGCTACAAACTTATTTTTTAAAAATCTATTTTTAGCCGTGGCGGCCATTTTGAATTTCCGGCCGACCTGAAATTTTGCTAGGATCAATTAGACATCAAGAGCAACATTCCTGTGAAGTTTCATGAAAATCCGTCAAGTATTTTCAGAGGAGTAGTCGCTACAAGTTTTCATTATATAACTCTCTGTAAACAAAGATGGCCACTGGCAGCCATGTTTAACGTCGAATCAAAACGATTTTCGACAAGGACCAACATCATGTCATGCTGATCATTTTAGAAAAAGTCCCATAGCAATATCCCTTAGAGTTTTCAAGAAGTAGTCGCTACAAACTTGTTTTTTAAAAACCTATTTTTAGATTTGGTGGCCATCTTGGATTTCACATCTACATGAATTTTTGCTAGGATCAACTAGACTTCATGGGCAACATTTCTGTAAAGTTTCATGAAAATCTATTCAGTAGTTTCAGAGGAGTAGTCGCTACAAAAAAAAAGTTAACGGACAGACGGACGACGGACGCCGCACCACGGCATAAGCTCTGCTGATCTCTGATCAGTAGAGCTAAAAATCTATATTTAGCCATGGCGGCCATCTTGAATTTCCGGCCGACCTGAAATTTTGCTAAGATCAATACGACATCAAGAGCAACATTCGTGTGAAGTTTCATGAAAATCCATCAAGTAGTTTCAGAGGAGTAGTCGCTACAAGTTTTCATTATATATCTCTATGTAATCAAAGATGGCTACTGGCAGCCATGTGTAACGTCGAATCAAAATAATATTCGTCTGAAATAACCATCATGTCATGCTGATCATTTTAGAAAAAGTCCCATATCAATATCACTTATAGTTTTCAAGAAGAAGTCGCTACAAACTTATTTTTTTTAAATCTATTTTTTAGCTTTGGCAGCCATCTTGAATTTCTGGCCGATCTGAAATTTTGCTGGCTCAATGAGACATAAAGACCAACACTCCTGTGAAGTTTCATGAAAATGCGTCAAGTAGTTGCTACACGTTTTCATTATATAACTTTGTAAACAAAGATGGCCGCTGACAGCCATGTTTAATATCGAATCAAAACGATTTTTGACAAGGACCAACATCATGTCATGCTGATCATTTTAGAAAAAGTCCCATATCAATATCACTTATACTTTTCAAGAAGTAGTCGCTACAAACTTGTATTTTGAAAATTTATTTTTAGCCGTGGCGGCCATCTTGAATTTCCGGCCGACCTGAAATTTTGCTAGGATCAATAAGACATCAAGAGCAACATTCCTGTGAAGTTTCATGAAAATCCGTCAAGTAGTTTCAGAGGAGTAGTTGCTACAAGTTTTCATTATATAACTCTATGTAAACAAAGATGGCCGCTGGCAGCCATGTTTAACGTCGAATCAAAACGATTTTCGACAAGGACCAACATCATGTCATGCTGATCATTTTAGAAAAAGTCCCATATCAATATCACTTATAGTTTTCATGAAGAAGTCGCTACAAACTTGTTTTTTAAAAACCTATTTTTAGATCTGGCAGCCATCTTGGATTTCACATCAACATGAATTTTTGCTAGGATCAACTAGACTTCATGGGCAACATTTCTGTAAAGTTTCATGAAAATCCATTCAGTAGTTTCAGAGGAGAAGTCGCTACAAAAAAAAGTTTACAGACAGACGGACGGACGCCGCACCACGGCATAAGCTCTGCTGATCTCTGATTAGTAGAGCTAAAAATCTGTTTTTAGCTGTGGCGGCCATCTTGAATTTCTGGCCGATCTGAAATTTTGCTAAGATCAATTAGACATCAAGAGCAACGTTCCAGTGAAGTTTCATGAAAATCCGCCAAGTTGTTTCAGAGAAGTAGTCGCTACAAGTTTTTACTATATAACTCTATGTAAACAAAGATGGCCACTGGCAGCCATGTTGAACGTCGAATCAAAACGATTTTTGAGAAGGACTAACACCATGTCATACTGATCATTTTAGAAAAAGTCCCATATCAATATCACTTATAGTTTTCAAGAAGTAGTCGCTACAAACTTGTATTTTAAAAATCTATTTTTAGCTTTGGTGGCCATCTTGGATTTCACATCAACATGCATTTTTGCTAGGATCAACTAGACTTCATGGGCAACATTTCTGTAAAGTTTCATGAATATCCAGCCAGTAGTTTCAGAGGAGTAGTCGCTACAAATAAAAGTTTACGGACGGACAGACAGACGGACGCCGCACCACGGCATAAGCTCTGTTGATCTCTGATCAGAAGAGCTAAAAAACAAGAGGTCAATGACCTTGAAGCTCTACTGATTGATTTTGATTTCAGGAAGTAGTCGCTACAAACTTGTTTTTTGAAAATCTATTTTTAGCCGTGGCGGCCATCTTGAAGTAGTTTCAGAGGAGTAGTCGCTACAAGTTTTCAGTATATAACTCTATGTAATCAAAGATGGCCACTGGCAGCCATGTTTAACGTCGAATCAAAATAATGTTCGTCTCAAATAACCATCATGTCATGCTGATCATTATAGAAAAAGTCCCATATCAATATCTCTTATAGTTTTCAAGAAGTAGTCGCTACAAACTTATTTTTTAAGAAGAGGTCAATGACCTTGAAGCTCTACTGATTGATTTTGATTTCAGGAAGTAGTCGCTACATACTTGTTTTTTGAAAATCTATTTTTAGCTGTGGCGGCCATCTTGAAATTTTGTTAGGATCAATTAGATATCAAGAGCAACATTTCTGTAAAGTTTCATGAAAATCCGTCAAGTTGTTTCAGAGGAGTAGTCGCTACAAGTTTTCATTATAAAACTCTATGTAAACAAAGATGGCCGCTGACAGCCATGTTTAACAGTGAATCAAAATAATGTTCAACTCGGACAACCATCATGTCATGCTGATCATTTTAGAAAAAGTCCCATATCAATATCTCTTATAGTTTTCAAGAAGTAGTCGCTACAAACTTATTTTTAAAAAATCTATTTTTAGCCGTGGCGGCCATCTTGAATTTCCGGCCAACCTGAAATTTTGCTAGGATCAATAAGACATCAAGAGCAACATTCATGTGAAGTTTCATGAAAATCCGTCAAGTAGTTTTAGAGGAGTAGTCGCTACAAGTTTTCATTATATAACTCTATGTAAACAAAGATGGCCGCTGGCAGCCATGTTTAACGTCGAATCAAAACGATTTTCGACAAGGACCAACATGTCATGCTGATCATTTTAGAAAAAGTCCCATATCAATATCTCTTATAGTTTTCAAGAAGTAGTCGCTACAAACTTATTTTTTAAAAATCTATTTTTAGCCGTGGCGGCCATTTTGAATTTCCGGCCGACCTGAAATTTTGCTAGGATCAATTAGACATCAAGAGCAACATTCCTGTGAAGTTTCATGAAAATCCGTCAAGTATTTTCAGAGGAGTAGTCGCTACAAGTTTTCATTATATAACTCTCTGTAAACAAAGATGGCCACTGGCAGCCATGTTTAACGTCGAATCAAAACGATTTTCGACAAGGACCAACATCATGTCATGCTGATCATTTTAGAAAAAGTCCCATAGCAATATCCCTTAGAGTTTTCAAGAAGTAGTCGCTACAAACTTGTTTTTTAAAAACCTATTTTTAGATTTGGCGGCCATCTTGGATTTCACATCTACATGAATTTTTGCTAGGATCAACTAGACTTCATGGGCAACATTTCTGTAAAGTTTCATGAAAATCTATTCAGTAGTTTCAGAGGAGTAGTCGCTACAAAAAAAAAGTTAACGGACAGACGGACGACGGACGCCGCACCACGGCATAAGCTCTGCTGATCTCTGATCAGTAGAGCTAAAAATCTATATTTAGCCATGGCGGCCATCTTGAATTTCCGGCCGACCTGAAATTTTGCTAAGATCAATACGACATCAAGAGCAACATTCCTGTGAAGTTTCATGAAAATCCATCAAGTAGTTTCAGAGGAGTAGTCGCTACAAGTTTTCATTATATAACTCTATGTAATCAAAGATGGCTACTGGCAGCCATGTGTAACGTCGAATCAAAATAATATTCGTCTGAAATAACCATCATGTCATGCTGATCATTTTAGAAAAAGTCCCATATCAATATCACTTATAGTTTTCAAGAAGTCGCTACAAACTTATTTTTTTTAAATCTATTTTTTAGCTTTGGCAGCCATCTTGAATTTCTGGCCGATCTGAAATTTTGCTGGCTCAATGAGACATAAAGACCAACACTCCTGTGAAGTTTCATGAAAATGCGTCAAGTAGTTGCTACACGTTTTCATTATATAACTTTGTAAACAAAGATGGCCGCTGACAGCCATGTTTAATATCGAATCAAAACGATTTTTGACAAGGACCAACATCATGTCATGCTGATCATTTTAGAATAAGTCCCATATCAATATCACTTATAACTTTCAAGAAGTAGTCGCTACAAACTTGTATTTTGAAAATCTATTTTTAGCCATGGCGGCCATCTTGAATTTCTGGCCGACCTGAAATTTTGCTAGGATCAATTAGACATCAAGAGCAACATTCCTGTGAAGTTTCATGACAATCCGCCAAGTAGTTTCAGAGGAGTAGTCGCTACAAGTTTTTACTATATAACTCTATGTAAACAAAGATGGCCACTGGCAGCCATGTTTAACGTTGTCAAAACGATTTTCGACTAGGATCAACATCATGTCATGCTGATCATTTTAGAAAAAGTCCCATATCAATATCACTTATAGTTTTCAAGAAGTAGTCGCTACAAACTTATTTTTTAGCTTTGGTGGCCATCTTGGATTTCACATCAACTAGACTTTATGGGCAACATTTCTGTAAAGTTTCATGAATATCCATCCAGTAGTTTCAAAGGAGTTGTCGCTACAAATAAAAGTTTACGGACAGACGGACGACGGACGCCGCACCACGGCATAAGCTCTGCTGATCTCTGATCAGTAGAGCTAAAAATACTATTAAAAAAACAAAATGATATGACCTGGTCGAAGATTGAATCCACGAGTTGGGGTGCAACACTACGGTCGAAACAGTATTGCAGTCTTGAGAAGGGGGTGCAACGATACCATCCAAATAGTATTGCGATATACCAAATCTGTATTGCAATACTGCTTAAGTATTAAAATGACAGTATGCTCGACTTTCAAGGTCATGCCTATTTATGGGAAACTAAGTTGAAACAAGAGGTCAATGACCTTGAAGCTCTACTGATTGATTTTGATTTCAGGAAGTAGTCGCTACAGACTTGTTTTTTGAAAATCTATTTTTAACCGTTGCGGCCATCTTGAATTTCCGGCCGACCTGAAATTTTGCTAAGATCAATAAGACATTAAGAGCAACATTCCTGTGAAGTTTCATGAAAATCCGTCAGGTAGTTTCAAAGAAGTAGTCGCTACAAGTTTTCATTATATAACTCTATGTAAACAAAGCAGCCATGTTTAAGGTCAAATCAAAACGATTTTCGACAAGGACCAACATCATGTCATACTGATCATTTTAGAAAAAGTTCCATATCAATATCTCTTATTGTTTTGAAGAAGTAGTCGCTACAAACTTATTTATTTTAAATCTATTTTTAGCTGTGGCGGCCATCTTGAATTTCCGGCCGACCTGAAATTTTTCTAGGATCAACTAGACATCAAGAGCAACATTCCTGTGAAGTTTCATGAACATCCGTCAAGTAGTTTCAGAGGAGTAGTCGCTACAAGTTTTTACTATATAACTCTATGTAACCAAAGATGGCCACTGGCAGCCATGTTTAACGTCGAATCAAAATAATTTTCCACAAGGATCTACATCATGTCATGCTGATCATTTTAGAAAAAGTCCCATATCAATATCACTTATAGTTTTCAAGAAGTAGTCGCTACAAACTTATTTTTTAAAAATCTATTTTTGGCTGTGACGGCCATCTTGAATTTCCGGCCGACCTGAAATTTTGATAGGATCAATTAGACATCAAGAGCAACATTCCTGTAAAGTTTCATGACAATCCGCCAAGTAGTTTCAGAGGAGTAGTCGCTACAAGTTTTTACTATATAACTCTATGTAAACAAAGATGGCCGCTGGCAGCCATGTTTAACGTTGAATCAAAACGATTTTTGACTAGGATCAACATCATGTAATGCTGATTATTTTAGAAAAAGTCCCATATCAATATCACTTATAGTTTTCAAGAAGTAGTCGCTACAAACTTATTTTTTAAAAATCTATTTTTAGCTGTGACGGCCATCTTGAATTTCCGGCCGACCTGAAATTTTTCTAGGATCAATCAGACATCAAGAGCAACATTCCTGTAAAGTTTCATGACAATCCGCCAAGTAGTTTCAGAGAAGTAGTCGCTACAAGTTTTTACTATATAACTCTATGTAAACAAAGATGGCCGCGGCAGCCATGTTTAACGTTGAACCAAAACGATTTTTGACTAGGATCAACATCATGTCATGTTGATCATTTTAGAAAAAGTCCCATATCAATATCACTTATAGTTTTCAAGAAGAAGTCGCTACAAACTTGTATTTTAAAACTCTATTTTTAGCTTTGGCGGCCATCTTGGATTTCACATCAACATGAATTTTTGCTAGGATCAACTAGACTTTATGGGCAACATTTCTGTAAAGTTTCATGAATATCCATCCAGTAGTTTCAGCTATGAAGTCGCTACAAGTTTTTACTATATAACTCTATGTAAACAAAGATGGCCGCTGGCAGCCATGTTTAACGTTGAATCAAAACGATTTTTGACTAGGATCAACATCATGTCATGCTGATCATTTTAGAAAAAGTCCCATATCAATATCACTTATAGTTTTCAAGAAGAAGTCGCTACAAACTTGTATTTTAAAACTCTATTTTTAGCTTTGGCGGCCATCTTGGATTTCACATCAACATGAATTTTTGCTAGGATCAACTAGACTTTATGGGCAACATTTCTGTAAAGTTTCATGAATATCCATCCAGTAGTTTCAGCTGTGAAGTCGCTACAAGTTTTTACTATATAACTCTATGTAAACAAAGATGGCCGCTGGCAGCCATGTTTAACGTTGAATCAAAACGATTTTTGACTAGGATCAACATCATGTCATGCTGATCATTTTAGAAAAAGTCCCATATCAATATCACTTATAGTTTTCAAGAAGAAGTCGCTACAAACTTGTATTTTAAAACTCTATTTTTAGCTTTGGCGGCCATCTTGGATTTCACATCAACATGAATTTTTGCTAGGATCAACTAGACTTTATGGGCAACATTTCTGTAAAGTTTCATGAATATCCATCCAGTAGTTTCAGCTGTGAAGTCGCTACAAGTTTTTACTATATAACTCTATGTAAACAAAGATGGCCGCTGGCAGCCATGTTTAACGTTGAATCAAAACGATTTTTGACTAGGATCAACATCATGTCATACTGATCATTTTAGAAAAAGTCCCATATCAATATCACTTATAGTTTTCAAGAAGAAGTCGCTACAAACTTGTATTTTAAAACTCTATTTTTAGCTTTGGCGGCCATCTTGGATTTCACATCAACATGAATTTTTGCTAGGATCAACTAGACTTTATGGGCAACATTTCTGTAAAGTTTCATGAATATCCATCCAGTAGTTTCAGCTGTGAAGTCGCTACAAATAAAAGTTTACGGACAGACAGACGGACAGACGGACAGACGGACGGACGGACGACGGACTCCGCACCACGGCATAAGCTCTGCTGATCTCTGATCAGTAGAGCTAAAAAGGGGAATAATTGTGATGAAATTCATAACAGAGTTATGACACTTGTCTGTTCAAGTTCCTCTGATAAAATTAAATACACGTGTAACATGTCATTGAATTCCTTTGAGATATGAGCTTCATGTAAAATATTAACCGATACTGTGGCAAGTAGAATAGCTTTCATTGATATTAACAATGTGGTAAAGATAGAATGAAAAACGAAGGCCCTATCATCTTAACGAGGCAAAATATAGCAATATAGCATTTTTAACTAAACCAAGGACCATAACTCTAGTGTTACTGGTCCGATCTGGTTGGTTTTCGAACTTGTCCGAGCTTTCGTTGATATTAACAATGTGGTAAAGTTTGGTAAAGATGGGTTGAAAAATGAAGGCCCTATCGTCTTGAGACAAAATATAGAAATACAGCATTTTTAACTAAATCAAGGGCCATAACTCCGCTAATACTTGGCCAATCTGGCTATTTTTCGAACTCATCCAAGCTTTCATTGATATTAACAACCTCTTATAGTTTGGTAAAGATTGCATGAAAAATGAAGGCCCTATCGTCTTAACGAGACAAAAGTTAACAACGGACGACGGACAACTCGGCATCCCATAAGCGGCCAGTAGAGCTAAAAATTGAAATAAGAAAAAAAAAATTATAAAAAAATATATAAATATATCTATTAAAAAAAATTAAGTAGTTATACTAATAAAACAAGAGGTCAATGACCTTGAAGCTCTACTGATTGATTTTGATTTCAGGAAGTAGTCGCTACAGACTTGTTTTTTGAAAATCTATTTTTAACCGTGGCGGCCATCTTGAATTTCCGGCCGACCTGAAATTTTGCTAAGATCAATAAGACATTAAGAGCAACATTCCTGTGAAGTTTCATGAAAATCCGTCAGGTAGTTTCAAAGAAGTAGTCGCTACAAGTTTTCATTATATAACTCTATGTAAACAAAGCAGCCATGTTTAAGGTCAAATCAAAACAATTTTCGACAAGGACCAACATCATGTCATACTGATCATTTAGGAAAAAGTCCCATATCAATATCTCTTATTGTTTTGAAGAAGTAGTCGCTACAAACTTATTTATTTTAAATCTATTTTTAGCTGTGGCGGCCATCTTGAATTTCCGGCCGACCTGAAATTTTTCTAGGATCAACTTGACATCAAGAGCAACATTCCTGTGAAGTTTCATGAACATCCGTCAAGTAGTTTCAGAGGAGTAGTCGCTACAAGTTTTTACTATATAACTCTATGTAACCAAAGATGGCCACTGGCAGCCATGTTTAACGTTGAATCAAAATAATTTTCCACAAGGATCTACATCATGTCATGCTGATCATTTTAGAAAAAGTCCCATATCAAAATCACTTATAGTTTTCAAGAAGAAGTCGCTACAAACTTATTTTTTAAAAAACTATTTTTAGCTGTGACGGCCATCTTGAATTTCCGGCCGACCTGAAATTTTGATAGGATCAATTAGACATCAAGAGCAACATTCCTGTAAAGTTTCATGACAATCCGCCAAGTAGTTTCAGAGGAGTAGACGCTACAAGTTTTTACTATATAACTCTATGTAAACAAAGATGGTCGCTGGCAGCCATGTTTAACGTTGAATCAAAACGATTTTTGACTAGGATCAACATCATGTAATGCTGATCATTTTAGAAAAAGTCCCATATCAATATCACTTATAGTTTTCAAGAAGTAGTCGCTACAAACTTATTTTTTAAAAATCTATTTTTAGCTTTGACGGCCATCTTGAATTTCCGGCCGACCTGAAATTTTTCTAGGATCAATAAGACATCAAGAGCAACATTCCTGTAAAGTTTCATGACAATCCGCCAAGTAGTTTCAGAGAAGTAGTCGCTACAAGTTTTTACTATATAACTCTATGTAAACAAAGATGGCCGCTGGCAGCCATGTTTAACGTTGAATCAAAACGATTTTTGACTAGGATCAACATCATGTCATGCTGATCAATTTAGAAAAAGTCCCATATCAATATCACTTATAGTTTTCAAGAAGAAGTCGCTACAAACTTGTATTTTAAAACTCTATTTTTAGCTTTGGCGGCCATCTTGGATTTCACATCAACATGAATTTTTGCTAGGATCAACTAGACTTTATGGGCAACATTTCTGTAAAGTTTCATGAATATCCATCCAGTAGTTTCAGCTGTGAAGTCGCTACAAATAAAAGTTTACGGACAGACAGACGGACAGACGGATGACGGACGCCGCACCACGGCATAAGCTCTGCTGATCTCTGATCAGTAGAGCTAAAAAGGCAAAACATCTGGTAAAGATCAGATGAAAAATAAAAGCCCTATCGTATTAACGAGGCAAAATATAGCATTTTTAACTAAATCAAGGGCCACAACTCCGCTGGTTTTCGAACTTGTGCAAGCTTTCATTGAATGATATTAAAAATCTGGTAAAGTTTGGTAAAGATCGGATGAAAAATTAACGCCTTTGGCCAGTAGAGCTAAAAATCATCAGCTCCAAAAAGTAGGTCAAGGTCATAGATGAAATCCAGGCATCCAATAAAAAGATGCACTACCGAAAACACAACTGTCAAAATAGAATGTTTTCTTCTAAAGATTAAGCTATAAATTAGGTTTAAAACATTCAATTTAAAGTGCATAATTCTAGTTCATGAGAAAGTGATGTAAATGTAACAATTAAAGTTATCTGCCCTTTGCTTGGATATTGAAGGTCACATCCACATTTGCTTTGTCACGTTACAATGTACCACTCAAGATACAACTATAAGCAAGTTTACAAGGTCTTAGTGCATAGTTTGTGAAAAAGTGACCTAAACGCCAAAGTTGAAGGTAAAAATTATAAGGTTATCTGCCCTTGCTTGGAGGGTCAAGGTCACTTCCACATTTGCTTCGTCACATTGTGATGTACCACTCAAGATACAACTATAAGAAAAGTTTTAAAGGTCTAGTTTATAGTTTATGAAAAAGTGACCTAAACGCAAAAGTTGAACCTAAAAATTATTAAGTTATCTGCCCTTTGCTTGGAGGGTCAAGGTCACTTCCACATTTGCTTTGTCACGTTGCCATGTACCACCCAAGATACAACTATAAGCAAAGTTTGAAAGGTCTAGTGCATACAGTTTGTGAAAAAGTGACCTACTAAACGCAAAAGTTGAACCTAAAAATTAGTAAGTTATCTGCCCTTTGCTTGGAGGGTCAAGGTCACTTCCATATTTGCTTGGTCACGTTGCGATGTACCACCTATGATATGACTATGAGCAAAGTTTGAAAGGTCTAGTGCATACAGTTGGTGAGAAAATGACCTAAACGCAAAACTTGAATGTTGCCGCTGTCGCCACCGGAAAAGCAACACAAAAGTCAACCCTATGCATATCACAGCTTAAAAGAGGGACATTTCTATTTTTGCTGAGTATATTAGAAACCGAGGCCCTAATTTTCACATAATTTAAACACATATCATCAATATAAAAGTTTCATCAAAATCAGTCGAGCAATTTCTTAAAGCGTAAAGCCAAAAAAAATAGGTGCGTTTCCAATCGCATGCTCTAAATAAATAGGGTAGGTCGGTAGGCTTTTTTTTTTGGAGCTAGATATTGTGAGATTATACATGCATTTATCTCATAAACCTATACAAGTTGATAAGTTTACCTCGATATATTGTGATAAATCATAGTTCAGAATTTTTTTTTCTTCTTCATATAAAGTTTTAGGGCCGGCCCCTTAAAAATAGGGTCGGTCAGGCCACCGGAAACACAGGCAGTGCTCAAGAAATAGGATAGCCCGACGCCCGGGGCTCCTCGAAATCCATTCCGGGTCTGTCTCATTTTGCAGACGAGGAGCCCGTCGGGCCAGTCTAAAAAAAAAAAAAAATAAAAAATAAAAATCCCCCAAAAAAACTGTTTTACTGGATCTCAAGCTCAAGTTCCTCAAGACAAAATACGCCCATGTGTATTGTGAACTGTGAAAACACTTGCAATAAAGTAATTAAAATGTGTTATACACACATTGAAACAATAAGAAGTTTGAATATTTTGCCTGGCTTCGTGTCGGCAGTTTGTCACAACTTTGAGGTCGACAATTGTTGACATTATTCTGCTATTAGGGTTGTGTTTTCTTTCCTTTGTGATAAGAAATAACGTTTTTGTCATTAAAAACACACTAATGCATGAAAAAAAATATCTTTATTGCTGATATTTCGATTGAATGTTCGTGAAATGTTCGGGCTGTAAAAGTGCGGTGTCATAGTAGTTCGGATGGTACATAATTTCGGATATATTTTTTTATTTTTTTTTACATAATCAAATAAGAAAAACTGTCCGTTACAAATACATGTTGGTGGAAATAAAAATATATATACTGTGCATGTATAAATACAGATATAAAGTATATTTCTATTCATTATTTAAGGTGTAAGGAGTTCCTGGAATCCTACTTTTAAATGAATTCTAGTCTAGGCTCATAATTCTTAACTTGGAGAAAGTGGTGACAAAAAGAAAAAATATAGCCAGAGGAGGCTCTGATAGTCTCATAAAACCTCATTAAAAATTTGGCTCCAAGTTTAGCTCCAGTTTCACCAAGTCGGCTCTGATTATTATCGTTTGGCAGAAGTGCTAGTACTCTCCATTGCATTGGTTATAAATTACTATGTAATATTCTATTCTAACATATTTTAAACGACATGGTAAATAAGTCTGCTGACCAGGGAGCATAAAGTGGTAGCAAAAAGAAAAATATAGTCAGAGGAGGTTCTGAGCTTGATTAATACATACGTAACAAAATTAATGTGTGCTATAAAAGTGAATAAAGACACATTTCCAATAAGAAAAAAATATTGGACCTTTCCATTTCAAATCAGGGCCTGTCCATTTCAAATCGGGGCCTGTCCATTTTCAGAAGCAACAAGCCTGTCTCTTAAAATAATTTTCTTTGAGCACTGGCAGGTATTTTTTTTTTGGCCTAAGATAATGCCAGACAGACAAATAGTGATTCCAATAGCTCAACTTCTGACTCAGGGGAGCCGATGCTAAAAAACAAACGAGATCATGGAGGTATGGACCCAATTCTTGCACATGGCACACCTTCTCAGTATGGTTAACATTTGTGCAAAGTTTCGGGGAAATCCCTTTGTTCTTTCAAGTTATGACAGACATCTTTGTTTCGGACAAACGGTGCGTTTACTATATGCCTCTCTTAGGGGACATAAAAATCCTTGAAGAACCCTAAAGGTAACAACCCTTTAATGAACAGGTTGTTTTGCTCATATTAAAACTCATCAGTGGGCTAAATGAAACGAACCTTACCAATGCTGTTTTAACTAAATGGGAGATAACTCTTGATACTTATATTGGATCACAACTAATTAGTGAAAGAGAAGATCACCCTATGTCATGCAAATGTTTTATAATACTTCACATTATAAAATAGCATTCAATTTCTTTAAACTAAATGTACATATAAAGGACTTGCTAAACTTATTTTTTTCAGTATATTAAATTTCTCAACCTGCTTCGCCATCAGCCAAAAATCTTATTGTGCAAGTTGTAAGGTAAGTGACCATATTACACTGGATTGATCACTGACAGTAGGAAGGGCCGGGTTACACTAACCACACACATCAGACCAAATTCACAGACAAAATAAATTCAAATTTCTATATTTTTCAAACATTTTTCACCATGGTGATTTATACAATCAATCTCTTGTTTCCGTATCATTTGGATTAGCTGCAAACATGATCAAAGTGTAAATGTTAACAAAAAAAGTATCACACTTGCGCCAAGTCCACTTGCGTTAAGTCCCAACTCGTGTTTCACTTTTTTTTCACTATCAAAGTGCCTGTGCAAGTTCTATATCAAAAAAATATGTCAATCTCTAAGAAATTATTGTCACCTAAGCTATACCATCATTATGCACCCAGTCGCCATTTAAGGTAATACTCCTTGAACTTGTCGAACCCGGACAGCACACCAGCTCCAGCAACACCTCTGAGAATGTTGGCACCAGCACCCTTCATCAGGGACATAAACCCTTCGTTCTTGAGGATCTGAACTGTGCAATCAATTGATCCCTTATACTTGACAGCCTGTCCAGAGGTCATCATCATTCTTCGTCGAATGGTGTCAATTGGGTAGGATACTAGACCAGAACTGATCGTGACAATGTAACCAAGAGCGAATGATGCGATGAAGCTTCCCTTGTCTCCGAGGATGATTGGCTTCAAGGTATCATAGAAGCCGAAGTAGCAACCTCTGTACACAACGATACCAACACAGGAAATGACAAAACCTCTGTACAGGCCTACAACACCATCTGAGGCAATGGTCTTCTTGTACACATCAATCATACCATTAAATTGACGCTCACCACCCTTCTTTGAAGACTTGGCATCATTGGCTAACCGTGTTCTGCAGTAGTCAAGGGAGTAAACAAACACCAGTGACATGGCCCCAGCAGCACCACCAGATGCGACGTTCTTGGAGAATTTCAATACATAGCCCTCATTTTTGCCAGATTTGAACAGTGCCTTAACTTGATCCTTAAAGGCAAAGTTGAGAGCCTGTGTAGGAAAGTACCGAATGCAATTAGCCAAGTTGCCACGCCAGAACGGGAGAATTCCTTCAGTTCTGAAGGTTCTCATTGTACAGTCTATTACGCCCTTGTATGGTGTGTCGAGAGTACCCTGCTTTATCATTTCATTTTGGTTCTGGACGAGAAGCTTGACTCGTTCAATTGGGGCAGCTGCTGTTTTGGAGATAATGGCAGCAGCACCGCTAAGGGCGAAGCTCTCGACAAAAGTAACTTCGTGTTTCTTGGCGGCCATCTGAAATATATGTATATGAAACAATAAATAAACATAAATAATAATTACACAATTAACGTCATTATCAATTTATGAAAACGGAAGAAAACTATGTTTTTATATTTAATAAAATTACCCCCACCCACTTCATGCACAGTGACAAGGTCACGTAAAACTATGGTTTCGTTCCATTTCTAAAGGTGTATTTTAACATTTTAACAAAGATAAGACTAATTATGCAATAAAATCAATCAATAAAATACTGAACATCAGTTTGTGAAAACGTTAAGCGAACACATTGACATTTCATTCATTACAAAAAATTTCACTTTTCATTGACCTCGATCAAAACCCGACATGTTAGAGCCGGCTTCTTGAACGGGCAAATAACTCATCAAGTAACCTTTAGTATCAACTGAAACTGAGATACATGGTTAGTGGAAAGATAGTTAAATTAATGTAATCGTACCTTTTGTTCGTTGATGTTATACTGGGCGAATAGCAAAAGAAATCCGACGAGAGATGTTGGAACGTCGACCTGGCCACTGACTTGGTCTTGAAAGAGGGCAATCCCACGTGACTGACGTCAAAACTAGCTGAAAACTACCCGGATTGCTTCTTTTGCGCATGTCAAGTGCATTCGTAACATCTCGATCATATTTGGTATGAGGAATAACGCCGACTTACTCCGATTTATGGCAAGTGATACTGCCACCTATAAGTAGAGTATTGAAGGGAGATAAATCCATAAAAACTGTTTTAGAGGTTATAGAAACGCTACATGCGCAGTGAAACAGTCTACCAAGGGAAATGCTTATTCTAAAATAATTCAATTTGCACCTTTCAGTGTTACCCCCTTCACCCATGCCCACAGTGAGGCGGCGGGCATACCCGGGGCAGTGGCGGATCCAGGATTACAACTTAGGGGGTGTGGGCGTAAGATTTTGGTCAATAGTGTTAATTAAACCACTTATTAGCCATTATGCGTCGAGCGAGCGAAGCGAGCGAGATTATTTATTATACTGAGGGCGTGCATCGAAATTGTTTGATGGAGGGCGTAAGCTTTTGGCCAATTTTCGGGTCCGTTTCTAGCCTCATAAAACGGTTGCGGTTGTGCATTGATAGGGTAAAAAAGTCCGTTTTCAAATAAAAGGATTTAACAATGTGTTAATTAAACCACTCATTAGCCATTATGTGTCGAGCGAGTGAGAAATGTTTTTATACTGAGGGCGTGCATCGAAATTGTTTGATGGGGGGCGTAAGATTTCGGTCAATTTCGTTCTAACCTCATAAAACGGTTGCGGTAGTGGATTGATAGGGTAAAAAAGTCCGTTTTCAAATAAAAGGATTAGATGGGGGGGGGGGGGGGGGGGGGGGGGGTTGCGCGCCGGGTCAGACCCCAGGTAAACAAACAAAAACCTAGGATTATGCCCATGTACAAAAGAGCGGATTGGGAGGGCTTCGAACAGCACATGGCTGATTTCACGAGTTCATGGTAAGTTACGAAGGAAAATCTGTAAATATAAGTTATGCCGGTTGAATTTAAGCTGGCCATTCAAACAGGTATTTTAACTCATGTACCCCAAAATACCATCAACAGTAAATCCTCCCTCCCCTGGACCCAAGTTCACGGTCGTAAACATATTTTCATGTTCGTAAACTATGGTTCACGCTCGTAAACATAGGTTCACGTCCGTAAACTATGGTTCACGCTCGTAAACATAGGTTCACGGTCGTGATTGGCTATGCTCGTAAATCACAGATACCGGTCCGAAAGCATAGTTACAAGTCGATAAACCCGGTTTTACGAACATGAACCTATGATTACGAGCGTGAACCATAGTTTACAAGCGTAAACTATAGTTCACGGTTGTAAACTATGGTTCACGCTCGTAAACATAGGTTCACGTTCGTAAACTATGGTTCACGGTCGTAAACATAGGTTCACGGTCGTAAGCATAGGTTTCCAGTCGTAAACATAGGTTCACGGTCGTGAACCCATGTTCACGCCCGAAATTCATAGTTGATTTGATAATCCTAGTATATCGACAGTAAGCCATGGTTTACGTTCGATAAACTAGGTTTCTCGATTGAACTATGAATTTCGGTCGTTATCCTATGTTTACGAGCGTGAACCGGGGTTCACGAGCGTAAACCGGGGTTCACGAGCGTGAACCATAGTTTACGAACGTGAACCTATGTGTACGACCGTGAACTTCGGCTTACGAGCGTGAAGCTACGTTTACGAGCGTGAACTATGGTTTACGGACGTTATCCTATGTTTTCGCTCGAAAGTATAGGTTAACATGCTTTTACGTTCGAAAAACCTAGTTTATCGAACGTTAATCCTAGTTTTTCGACCGTGAATCCTAGTCTGGGTTCACGTAATTATTGGACAATTGGCTTGCCATAGATGCCTACATTGACTCTACTCTTGGACTTTCATATAGCGAGGATCCAGAAAATAGCAAGTCATCCTTTAGTAGGCTTTACTTCCAAGAAATTGTTTTCCTTACTCAAGAATTCCAAACAAGACTCCACAGGAATATCCCCTCTTTTGAAAGATGGTAAACTATGTACAGACAACACAGGAAAGTCAAACATCTTGAACCAACATTCAACTCTGTGTTTACCCCCAAAAAGCCCCCTTAGATTCCAACAGTTGTCTGGGATGGCCGTACAAGACTATACTGACCAAGGTAAGCTACCAGCCACTTCTGCTCCAGAGGAAGACAGAAATCGGCACCCGATAATGTCAAAAATCATTATCTTAATATGTGCATGGATTGTAAAGCTGCTAAAAGCCCTGGTGCTACAGCAGCTCCGTGACAAGATAGCCCCCATTATTCAGGTAATTTTTCAACAATCTTTTGACTCCGGAAGAAAAGGTGAGAAGTGTGATGCTGCTAACTATCGGCCTGTTTCTTTAACATGCATTTTATGCAAAGTTCTAGAGAATATCATTGCCTCGAACGTTGTGACACACCTGGACAAACACAACATACTGTATGACTTGCAGCATGGGTTGCGCTCTAAACGGTCATGCGAGGCACAGCTGATTATATATGCTGGTGGAGGATATGCTACGAAACGCAGTAGATGGGCACCAAACAGACCTCATTTTGCTTGACTTTAGCAAGGCATTTGATGAGGTAAACCACGAAAAACTTTTGCTCAAACTCCACCAATATGGAATCAGAAGCGATACCTTGCAATGGAACAAAGCTTTTTTATCAACAGATTGCAGCAGGTAATAACTGAAAATGTAGAATCAGACGCAGTACCAGTCACTTCAGGTATACCCCAAGGCTCAGTACTATGTCCAATCCTATTCTTGATCTACATATATTAAATGATCTACCTGACAACACCAAGTCCAAGTACATCTCGGAGTATACATATGCAGTGCGTGCGTATAAGCGTTTATTTATCCTCGCTGTATTGCACTAAGCATTTTAGCAAGCAGACCTCGGTTTTAAAGTCTCATCCGAAGGTCTGGTAAGGTAGGAAATACTTTTTGAAATATTTCGATAATTAACCCAAATTCGGTCCTGGCTGGGATTGAACGCGCCATCCCTGGGTTAATAAGCCGCAGTGCTAACCATTACACCACGGCGCTACCTTTATGTTATAGCGTGACCCGGCTAGCTCTATTGTTGCCACACGCCATAACAAGGGGTTGTCATTTAAACAAACGCCAGCTTCCGTAAACATCATTTATTGATGGTAATGAATAATAAACATCTATGGATATGGTACAAAGACTATATCCATCAAATCCATCTCTCCTGCCATTCTATTTACCAGCTCGCCACCAGCTCTACATATATCTTCCAAATCCTACATCCATTTCCAAACACTTCCAAATCATGGTACATAATTTTACCATTATATATTAAAACATAGCTGTCCTATATTCTTAGGAAACTCTAAGATGAGCTTTAATGCCGAAAAATGCAACGTAATCCCCATAGTACCACCTAAACGCAAAGGGATATTACCTAAACGCAAAGGGATATTACCTAAACGCAAAGGGATATTACCTAAACGCAAAGGGATAATACCTAAACGCAAAGGGATATTACCTAAACGCAAAGGGATATTACCTAAACGCAAAGGGATAATACCTAAACGCAAAGGGATATTACCTAAACGCAAAGGGATATTACCTAAACGCAAAGGGATAATACCAACACAGTACACCCTCCATGATCAAAAGCCAGAGATTGTTGGGGCCAGCAAGTACATGGGAGTCACTATCACAAATGATTTATCCTGGTCTGCACACTGTGTTAACACAGTTGGGAAAGGAAACAGGACCCTGGGCTTCCTACACCGTAACTTCCACGACTGTACCAACAAAGTTAAAGCTGCCACCTACACCACAATGGTTCGCCCAGCCCTAGAATACGCTTCAACTGTATGGGATCCCCATCACCAGAAGGATATTAAAGCACTAGAGCAGGTACAACGAAGAGCAGCAAGATACGCTTTAAAAGACGCTACAATGTGGCAGCCTTGAAGATAGACGGAAAAATAACAGACTTTCAATGATGTACAAGATACAACATGGACTGGTTGATATAGACAGCTCCAGGTACATACAGCATAGTGATGCCAGAACCAAAGGGTATCAGCGTCTCTTCCAGAAAAGATGCCAGAACGAGACTCTAAGTCACTGCTTTTTCCAGCGCACAATTCGTGAGTGGAACCAACGGCCAAATTGTACTTCTGCTGCAACATCACTGGAGGCCTTCAAAACTAGCCTGGGCATATGCCAATCAGTGATCGAAGGCACATATTAGACAGCCATATACCGTGTATATAGTTTCAAACTTTTAACCTGTACACACGCTTGATTGCTGTGTTTGCCCGGGCATGATCAGTCAACGCTGGACTAAATACATTCTTATACAAGTATCCAGTCCATATAACGGAAGAAGAAGAAGTTCGCTGCATTTTCACCTTGTAGCTCGAAGTGAATGGCACTGTCCATCCTTAGAAGTTGGACAACATCACGTCGATACACGAGAACGAAATTAAGTTAAAATATAAAAATGTTGCATATAGGTCAAATATTCGACTTTTAAATACTGGAAAAGATAACGTTGGGGCGACGTTGTTGTGCCAACGTTGGCCAAAAGTTACGTCGCTGCATCGTTGGGGCAGCTGGACAAACTTACACTGCACGGTGGGGAATCAAAGGCACCATAACGCTATTGTTATGCGTTAAAATTGTCACCGTGCATTTTCCGTTACGGTGCCCAGCGCAGAAATTGTCTTCAAAAGGTGAGTGTGAAATTGTGTTGTTTTTTTATCAAGATGTTTTATGTCCAATTTCCCAAAATCGGGGAATGTCATTCCGGACAAATATGTCCAACCTTTATTTTGAAAGCCAAATAATTGAAAAAATGCCAAAATCTAATCGTGTAGAGCGTTTGGACTTTGCAAGAGTTCATTGTTGATTTGTCAAAATCAGAATTTTGTGACCATTCTTCAACGATCTGCAGGTACACGCTAATATTTGACCTTCATACAACAGTGTAATGGACGGGCGGATGCTCTGGTACAAAAAACTGAATATTATATGCCATATAAAATGCTATAAACCCATTTTTTGAAACGTCGTGGTGCCCAAGTCGAGACTATGGTGCCCAGGTCGCGACATGGTGCCCAGTGCAAGTAACTTTAAAAGAAAAAGAAAACGGTCACATTTAATAAAATATACACAGGTATCCACTTAATAAATAGTTATGTCCTATAGAGACTATTTGGTGAATAATTAATTGGAACATGAACGGAGTTCGAAACAAAAAGCAGGAATTGTGGAGGGATGTACTAATTAGATAATTTAGCAGTTTGAAGTTGAATTAAGTTTCTCCACAAACACATTTTAACACAAGTCAAGTCAATTCAAATATTTATTTAGTGGATACCTGTGTATATTTTATTAAATATGACCGTTTTTTTTTCTTTTAAAGTTACTTGCACTGGGCACCATGTCGCGACCTGGCACCATAGTCTCGACCTGGGCACCACGACGTTTCAAAAAATGGGTTTATAGCATTTTATATGGCATATAATATTCAGTTTTTTGTATCAGAGCATCGGTCTGTCCATTACACAGTTGTATGAAGGTCAAATATTACTGTAGACCTGCAGATCGTTGAAGAATGGTCACAAAATTCTGATTTTGACAAATCAACAATGAACTCTTGCAAAGTCCAAACGCACTACACGATTAGATTTTGGCTTTTTATCAATTATTTTGCTTTCAAAATAAAGGTTGGACATATTTGTCCGGAATGATTTTCCCCGATTTTGGGGAATTGGACATAAAACGTCTTGATAAAAACAACACAATTTCACACTCACCTTTTGACGACAATTTCTGCGCTGGGCACCGTAACGGAAAATGCACGGTGACAATTTTAACGCATAACAATAGCGTTATGGTGCCTTTGATTCCCCACCGTGCACTGGGCCGACATCGATCTACAACGTTGGACCAACGTTGAAGCTGACGTCGAGCCAACGTTGGTAAACGTTAGCATGCTAGCTGGGATATAAACCCAGTTTAATTGAATTGAATTGGATTTTATAGTCGCACCAACAGCTAAGGTCATATGGCGACTTTCCAGCTTCCACTGGTGAAGGAAGACCCCATGTGCCCCTCCGGGCAATTTTCGTGCACGGGCGGGCACCTGGGTAGAGCCACCGACGTTCCGCAAGCCAGCTGGATAGCTTCCTCACATAAAGATTAAACCCTGTTTAAAGACCATACTTATAATATATAAACCCTGCTCTGTACATGTATTTGACGAAACAGCAAACACTGCTGGCGCAATTTTAGACACAGGGTAAGCCACATTCTGAGAAAAATGCAACCATTTCATTGGCAGAAGAAGCAGAAGAGGAAGAAGAAGTTATAGCGGATGGAAAGACGGGTCTTTCCGTAGTTTTCGTGGATCCATAGGCATTTATCATTCTTTGAACCTTTCAGTATATATTCTATAAAATATTCTATTATATTTTAAGCCATGCGGGTAATGTTGTTCTTTTGCGTGAAGTAAATGTTTTTAACTTTGTTCTGAAGAGTATAGAAATGGAGATACAAAATGACACCGGAAGAGAGTTGTTTCCCTTGCAATTGTCATTAGCAACGAAGAGAGTGAGCGGGCGCGAAATTTGAAAGTGTAGCAACTAACTTGTAAGTTTCTTGATTTTAATTCATGTATTATCCGAACATGATATGAGTATAAGACTTGTTTTTATGTCATATTCATGAGGTCAAGCAAACTTCTGGATGAAGCTTTCAAACAAAAATAACCCACGTTACCCTGATTTTAGGCTGAAACACCAAGACTATAATAAACAGATAGGCACCTTAACTTTTACTTCTATTTTCTCCCTCAATTATTCACTCGTTTTGATGAGAATACATTCAAAAGATTCATATAGTGAATTGCAAAATGGGATTTATAATATAATAATTTATGTTTATTTTGAAAATAAGAAATTTTATAAAAAAAAATTAAAGTTAAAACTGTCATAATATTTTGCTTTTCTGTTAAAAATCAAAGTTTTGACATAGTCAAAGTTTCCATCAAACTTCTTTTTTGCTCTACTGTAAATGTAAGAGAAAGATAAATATACTGGCTTCCTGTGATATATCAAGGGTTCTATGGTATCACGGTAGTGTCAAATCTATTAAACCGTATGCATCTCTGCTAAAATATGATAATTATTTTATAGATGTGATGATTTTAGGTACACATAATAAGATAATTGAGCAAAATAAGTATATTTATCATAAATAAAGGGATATTTCAAAATAATGCAAACATATTGACAATTTCCTTATGATCTTTAAAATTCATCACCCCTATTGTTTGGGGTGCTTGTTTCAGCCAAAGTTTTTTTGGACTTTTAAGATAAAATTTATCTACTACCTAAATAAGTTATATATCAGTGGAACAGACATTTTTAGTGGTAAATAAAAATACCTTACTTTTCAAAATCGGTTGAGAAATAAAAATTTCATGTGCGAAAAGTTGATTTTGATGGGTCATTTTCAATGCAAAATTCTGCTGCATGAAAAATTCGAAAAATATAATTTTTTAGATTTTTTATTCAAAAATAGTTTTAAATTGTTGGATATTACTACATTAAGACACCCTGAAAGTTTTATAACAACATATCAAGTTTTACTGAAGTTATTTGACATTTTGTAATTTTGTGCTGTCCCACCAACAAGGAATGTACATAGGAAAAGCCCCATCAAAAAATCATTTTTGCTGTAATATATTTATTTCTCAACTGATTTTCAAAAGTAAAGTAGTTTTATTTACCACTAAAAATGCCAGTTCTAATGATATATGACTGATGTACGTATTATTTAAATTGCTCGAGTTACTGCAGAAAAACCTTTGGCTGAAACAAGCGCCCCAAACAATAGTCTCCATAAATGCAGTTTCCATTACCTGGAAGGTTATACAATTCATTAATTTTTAGTCTGATGAGTCTGTTGTACATTATTGACATTGTTTCTAGAAATGGTCACTCATTGAATCTTATACCAGTTACTAACAAATGCAGGATACACAATATGTGCATACCTTGATACCATACAACTTTTAAAATAATAAGCTCAGTGAGGGTACCTTTCTTTTCTAATCTAATTATGACATTTTTACATAAAATTGATTGCATTTTATATCATAACAATTTAGTAGAAGGGTCACAGAAAGCATTTGAGTTTCCTTTGTCTTTCAATATTGTGTACAGTTTATTTTTTTCGTCTAACCATTTAAGTACCATGATACCATAGAACACCATGCTACTACAATTGGAAAGAAAATTAAATTTATGATGGGATTTGGCACGAATGAAACTTGTATAGATCTATAAAACTCTTCATGATAATTGTGTTTAAAGTTGGGAAATGATTTGTAAAAATTTTGCACTGTGCCAGTGAAATTTAGATTATTTTCGTAGTGTCCAATCTATTTGTTTTTAGGTCTTTGGCTGAAATAAGACGCAACTTAAGGAAATACAGAATAAGAAGGAAAAAATTAAAACTCAAATGTCATTTAATTATATGCAAGCAGGGTTAAAGTCAACATGATAATGGATTAATAAATCGAGACGTTAATTTTAATGCTTGATAAAAACTTCAAGATTGCCATATGTCCTTTTAAAGTAGCTACTAATTATGCTAGCCTTCCAAGAATAGGCACATTTTACAACATATGTAGATCTACGGTTACCGGAAGATCTAAACGGAACAGGGATTTTTCTTGGCCCAATTTGGGGCCGAAAATTCCATGGGTTTAGACAGCCACACAAGGATTTGTCAAAAAGTTTTAAAAATGTCAAATGTAATGTCAGATACTTTTAAAGAATATATAAACAAATAATTTGTATGTTTTAGCTTTTTGTTTACCGAAAAACAAAACTTGAAGTTTTTCATTGCCAATTAAGGTTAATCAAAAAGGTGCTATCAGTATGTATTTTCATATAATAATTTGTTTTCCGACCAAACAATAAAATCATTGAAATCAAATGGATTTTTTTTTTCCCCCTCCTCCTACGACTATTATGGATCCTGTCCATTCGTGAAACAGAGAATCAAAAAAGAAAGGCCTTATTAACAGCTATATTTTTTTACAGTTTATCAGCTAATTCCTGCAATGATCCCGTGATTCAAAGGAGATTATTTACAAGTGCCAAATCATTGGGGGTCATCAGTGTAATGACTGACTGCATATACAATTAACACCTTAGTTCATAATTAATTCCTTTAGTGGCATAACAGCATGTGTATATAGCAGCAATATATCTCTGGTTCCTTTAATTTGTCAACTTAATTGAAATAGCAAGTGTGAGGAGCTAGCGGCTCCTTGTATGTGGTATCACTGTAACAGCTGCTGCCATGTAAGATGATTATAATTATGAAGACTTTGCTTTTAGCATGCATGTGTGTAGAATATTATGTGCATCTTCATGAAAAACAGTAATTATTTTTGTTGTGGTATAAATTAAACCAAGTCTTTCTAATCTAATTACAAAGTCCCTAAAACAAAGTATTTTTGTGCATGTTAAAGTTTGCAAATCTATTAGTTTCTATAGCATAAGATAATTTTAATTTGCACTTTAACAAAAAAAGTGTGAAAATCAGTTGGCACACTCAAATTTCCATTAAAAAAATGTTCTTCACGCACTTTAAATCTTAAATTTTATAAAATTAATGAGTTGGTTTTTTTTACTAAGATTTCTGAGATAAAAGTGAAAAATTAGCGCAATTTCGACGTATATATATATATATGGGGAACAGTGTATTAGGCAGAAATTGAACATTTGGGTGTGCAAATATGCAAAAATGGTACATTTTAGATAAAATGTCTTGTATAAATGTAACAGTATCCCAAACATAACAGTGTTAAGAAAGTAATGTTTTTTTTGTGTTTTTTTAGGGGAATTTTCTCAGCCAAAGAGAGGAAAAAAATAGGCTATTTTGCTAGGGATAGAGGCCGAGTATCAACCCCTGTTTATGACAGAGGGAAAAAAGCCCTGCTGAAATCTCAAGATTTGATGTTAAAAAGTTACATTTTTTTAAGACATTATACTCCATATCTCCTACATCAGCGATTTTTTTCCTTATTAAAGTGGTACCAGTAAATGGGCCCATTCAGTCTAATGAACCTTCACAATTTCTGTGTGTGGGGTCGATAATTGGACTTCCAGTTATTCATTACCGCATGTTTTCATACCAGAATAATTCAGGGTTCGACACTAACATTGTCCCAGGATCCCAGATTTTCAGGTGGGATCCCTGCTTCTAGAAGCTGAGGATTCCACTGGGAACCCTGATTTTGCCGTCAGGTTCTTATTAAGAACACCACTTTATAGATTATTTAATCGAAAATCCCCGTAAAATTCAAGCGCAAAAATTGTCCAAAAAGGTAATTCAGTTTGCCTTTCGTTCTACCTCTATTATCGAGAATCCCGAATAATAAAATAAAATACAATATGTCAGCCTAAATTGCTCTTTGTTTTATGAGGGATCCCTAATTTGAAGTGGGCGCCCAGATGTACAAAGTAGGGATTCCAGTCGGATCCCAGAATTTTTTTTTTTAGTGTGGAACCCTGATTATATGTTACCAGGTATTAAGGTTTAAATAAATCTCCCTTGTTCAGAATGTGTCCCGAACATTTCACAATTTAAGCAAAATGAGGCTAATTTACACAAAATGGGGAAAAAATCGATGCCTACATAGACTTCATTATCTCTTTATTGCTTTATTGATGGAAACAGTGACTATATAGAAAAAGTCAGAGAGTGCATATACTTATAGTTATAGTCATGGTTTTGTAATCTGTATGTATTTACCTGGATTGCCACTATAAGTTAAACAGAGTTATAATGATAAATTAACCTCCCAAAAAATTATTTTCAGACAGAATTTAGAAATTATTATTGTTGCTACTAAAAGGGTCTTAATTTATTGTCGCTAGTAGATCTGTAACATAAGTTTTGTTGCATGTATTTTTTGTTAGAGTGTTGCTATAGATAAAATCATGGATACTGTTGTCAAAGATGTAAACAGGTGCTGATTATTTTTTGTTTTGTGTTTCAAGATCTTGGCAAGATGGGATCAGGACAAAAGCACAAGATCAATTTTGCTGAGACCTTTTTGCTTAGCGGTACTGCTGCTGGTGTTTCCAAGACCGCGGCTGCCCCAATTGAAAGAGTTAAGCTTCTGGTACAGAACCAGGGAGAGATGCTGAAGTCAGGGCGCCTTGATACGCCGTACAAGGGTGTAATAGATTGCACAATGCGTACATACAAGAATGAGGGTATTGCTCCATTCTGGAGAGGAAATTTAGCCAATGTGATCAGGTAATTGTTTATACCTACAGTGTTTAAAGGGACACACAGTGTCCCATTCGTTTTTCGACATAATTTGCATTTTTGCAAATCAATATTAATAATTATGTGAATTGTTCTTGCATATTACTAATTATTAATTATATTGCACCAATAACATATTTAAGCCTACCGGTATATGAAAGAATAATGAAGACAATTCTAAATATTACCTTTTATTTTATTACTGGGTATAATGTCAAAATAATGCTGGATTATTAAATCAAGGTACTAGTTTTAATGCTTCATAAATACTTCCAAATTGCCTTGTGTCCCTTTAAATGTTTGAGGCGAAGATTCATTACAGTTCATATTGTGTTCATCTTCTGCAAGGTCATGTCAACTTCAATATAGGGTTTGGGCAAATGAAGCATGTTTTTTTTAATTGCAAAATAAAGAAACAGGTGGGAAAACAATATCCTTACAACCCATTTAAAGCTGCATTAGCCATAACTATCGCTTATATTAAACCGCAAAATAATTACGTTTACAAACATAACACATCTACCATTATGGAATATTTACTAAATAGAAACAAGATTTTTTGACGAAATTCAGTACCAGCACAGACCTAATAACAATTATTAATATGTCTGTGGTACCAATACAAAAAAAGCAACACATTGTGCGATTGAACTCCATGGCAAGCTCACACGATAATTAAACTGTCGGTAAAGGTGAACGCGTATGTGATAGAGCTAGACGGGACAGTTATGTGATGCAAGACATACTGTAATGAAAACCTACTGCACTTCTGGATATCACGAGAGCAACAGAAATGTGAATATTGCAATCACAGCGATGTTTACAATATATTTATTTTTTGTTCAAATGTTTGTTTTTTACTACATGCTTCGTTTGGGTCTATGCTCATGTTTCCATTTACTCCTATCACTGAATAAAAATCAGTCCGTTATTTAATTAAACTAACTGAATGCTTTACTTACAGACAGTGTCCCTTTAAATGATAATATCATTCATATATTGAATGGAGCGCATTATATTTCCTATTATTTTTTATTGATTCCAGGGGCGTAGCCAGGCATACTCCTGTACGCCCGGGCGTACTCTGGAAAATCAAATGTGAAAAAATAAAAGTGCTTATTTTTTTAAATCAGCAATAAAAATTGAAGTGGGGTAGGGGTCGAGGCACTATTTTTAAAACACACTATGGAGGCGAGAGCCTCCAAAATCTCGCTCAAATGAAGCCACAAACCTCCGAAATTGTGGACGTAGAAATTACTGTTAAAAGTATTTCTTACCTGCTTTCAAGAGGGTTTGGGAGTACATAGGCTTGTATCTTTTGGGTGGCTGTAAAAAAAATCTCTACTTTGGAGGTGTTGGGTGCCAGGTTCTTTAAATTGGGAAATTAGTATATTATGAACAATTATCATTTAAATAGTGATTTCAACCTGTTAGAGTGGTAACAACAACCAGTTACTGAAATGAGTGTGTGGAGTGACACAAACACAATAGAAAATGTCTTTATTTATTTTTTTGTGGATAGGAAATATTTTTCTTTAAATTGGGAAAAAAGTGGTTTTTGCCCTTGGGAAGGGTCCGTTATTCGGCTCCATGGCACTCCTAGGAAAAGCCCTGGTACCATATATATGTGAATCTAATTAAAAAGCAATTCTTTTGAGGGGTGTAAAGTGGAAACTTTATAATAAAGTTCCTACAGTTGCTTATGCGCAGCATTTTTGCACATACCTGTCTAAGAGAGACTATGTACACAACTTTTTGTGTCATCCCTGTAGCATTGCAGACACTTATGGATCACTTTGTCCATCGTCATCCGTCCATCACACTTTAACCTGCAATCTGTCCTTGGCCATATTTCCCTTTAAAACATAACTGCTGTTAAACGTTTAAAAAATTGCAGTCATCGGAAGAATTCCTTTTAAGGGGAATTTTGCTATTATTTATAGTGATGACATGTAAAAAACAACAACATGCTTTAAAGAGGCTTGCCTCCAGAATAGAACCAAACAATCTGTAAAATAAGTCTAAACAAGAAATATCACTGTAAGTGATAAATGCCCCCGAAGTGTCTTTTGACCTCTAAGTATGACCTTGACCTTGGAGCCATGGACCTGGATTTTGTGCACAACATATCGTTTGGTTGTGGTGAGCACTTGTGCCAAGTTATTTGAAATTCCGTCCAGGCATGCCAAAGTTATTGACCGGACACGATTTGACCTTTGACCTCTAAGTGTGACCTTGACCTTGCGAAAATGCGTACCTGTTTTTGACCTATGAACTGCAAGTGTGACCTTGACCTTTGAGATACGGACCTGGGTTTTGCGCACGACACATCGTCTTGTTATGATGATCACTTGTGCCAAGTTATTTAAAAATCCCTGCAGGGGTTGTGACGTTACGAAGGTACAGTCCGGACACGAACTGCGGAATGTTGGACGGAATCCGGACAGACAGACAGATGGACAGATGGACGGTGCAATGAATAAGTTATACAGTGAACACTGTTTTCCCCAATGTCTGACACCAGTAATTACTAAAACCAAATGTTTTGTATGTCACATGTGTGCATCATACAATGATGTCGTTCAGTTATGGTCTAACGATGAGAAGAAACGAGCGTTGATTCAGATTGATCATAGTAAATACATAACTTGGTTTACATTTAGTAAAACAAACTACATTTTATAATTCCGGACTTCTATGACATAACAAAAACACACTTTGGTGTCGGACATGGGGATAACAGTGTATGTTTTGAGAATTGCTGATTCTCAAAAGCTTTGTTTATAGGTCCTGTTTTTTTTTTTTTTTTTTTATTTTTTTGATATTTTGTTTCAATTCTGGAAGAAAAATGCCAAACATCATGTGTTAGAACTAAAAGTCAGGCTATATAACGCATTTTGTTTTTCAGGTACTTTCCCACTCAGGCCCTCAACTTTGCCTTCAAGGATCAAGTAAAGGCCCTATTTAAGGCAGACCCAAATGAATCACATGCAAAGAAATTCTCCAAGAACATCGCTTCTGGTGGCCTTGCCGGAACCATGTCGCTGTTTTTCGTATATTCCCTCGATTATGCCCGTACTCGACTTGCCAATGACAACAAATCAGTAGGCAAGGGGGGAGGTGAGCGCCAATTCAGTGGTCTGATAGATGTGTATAAGAAGACCATTGCCACCGACGGTGTACAGGGTCTGTATCGGGGATTTGTAAGCAGTGCCTTTGGTATTTTCTTGTACCGCGGAGCATACTTTGGCCTGTTTGACACCCTGAAGCCTATACTTTTGGGGGACAAATCCAACTTGGCAGCTGCCTTTGCCCTGGGCTATGGTGTAACTGTCTTTTCTGGCATCTTGTCCTACCCCGTGGACACCGTGAGACGACGTATGATGATGACCTCAGGAGAGGCTGTCAAATACAAGGGATCCATCGACTGTGCCATCAAGGTGGTGAAGAGTGAGGGAGCTTTGTCACTCTTTAAAGGTTAGTTAGATCATGGTGGGGTTGTAGTTTTGACATAGTATTACATATTTTGATAGGTGTCATATTGCGAAGATGAAATTTAAAAATGTTTAACCTGATAATTTTTTGTCAATTGTGTTTTAAATCACAGATATTGGATAAATGAAGAATTTAAGCCTAAAGACATGTTGTAAATTGTGGTAATCTCTATGCCATGAACACAAATATTTCAACTGGATCCTACGGAAAGTTAATTGTGGTGTTAGACGACGTAGTTTCTTCATAAACGATTCCAAAATGTTCACGCATACTTCGACCGGCTCAGATTTCAGAAACGGGAGTATTATACGAAAAACTTTGGAACATTTACCAACAAAACAAATAGAATAAAGTCCGATAAAATTCCGCTCTATTTGTGACAAATTACATAATATCAAGCCCCCTACTGGATCCACTCCTTATCATCACAGTTTAAGTAAAATTAATGCAACTCCTGTTTCATGTTATTTTATGACAAATATTGGATTTATGTAAGTTAATAGTTTGTTTATTCTTTTTAAAAATAAAAAAATATAGCCCTTAAATCTAAATATTTGAAAATTTAAATTTTATTTTAATTTGCCGTATCTTAACTTATTATTGATAATAATGAAACTTATAAATGAGGCCCTCCCAGAGGGGTGGTGGGGGGCATTGTTCCCCAGATCCCTGAAAGTAATGGCCATTGTTACCCAGATCCCCAAAAGTATTTGCCAAAGTTCCCCAAAAGTATTTTTCCCATGTGCCCTAGATCCCCAAAAGTGTTAAACATAGTTCCCTAAAAGTAACAAATATTGTTCGCTTAAAGAGGCACTAACTATATCTACGCGATTTTTAATGTAAAATATTAAATACTCAATATTACTGCATTTATATGTATGCAAAGCTGTTTTATGAGTATTCTAAGAAGCAACACGGTTCGTATTCCAGTTCTGTAAATTATTAATTATGATCAAAACAATATCTTGAATAAAATGCTGCCCAGCCGTTTATTCCTGCTGGAGAACTACGAGTTTTTACGATTTTATCGGACATGCGCAATGCCATCAGTTGAACGGAAACAAACTACTCGGGGCAGTTCCGATAGTAAACGAATCGATCGGAACTCGTCGCCAATCTGACGAGGCAGTTCCGATTGTAAACGAATAAGATCGGAAAATCTCCGTAATCGCCTTGTCTAAAACAATTACGAATACAATTTCAAAAATCCGATCTTTTCTTTCCTGTTTTTCCCCAGCAAAACGCATATTACATGGGTTGAAATTATTGCTGTTTACCTTTTTCATAGTCCTCTTTACAATTAAGTAAAGTTTATATCAATTGGTGGACAAAAAGATATAGGTAGAGCATCTTTAATAACCCTTATGTAAAACACATAGTGTAGTCTTCTCTGGACTGGTTTTACCTGTTACGCATCATAATAAAAAACACCAGCGTTCTGTGGGGTTTTCTTAGCCATTTTTTTTTATATAGCCTCAGTAACAGGTACAGTTATAACGTTCAGATTCTTCGTATTGATGATGAAACGAGAAGTCCATGACCTTGAAACACTTTTCTTAAAGTCTGAACAGCTAGGCCTTGGAAAGGTATCATAACCTTTTAAATGTTTGTCATTATTTGAAGGGGTAGTGTTTGTTAATTATTAAACAATACACATTTTTTGTCAGAGTAAATACATTTTATTTTCAATATTTCTCAAATGAAAATAATTTTTGTAACAGGAGTAACATTTCTGTAAAGTTTATTGAAAATCCTTGTAGTAGTGTCGTCGGAGTAGTTGACACAAGTTTTTCCCCAATGTAACTGTGTAAACAAAGATGGCTGTTTGACGTCATATAAAAAAAGAAATGCAATAGTCGCCAGATTGTATTTTAAAATCTTTTTTTATCTGTGGTGACCATCTTAAAGTTACTTAGGACCAACTAGACATCAAGAGCAACATTCCTATGTTTCATGAAAATCTATAGAGTAGTTTCACAGGAGTAGTCTCCACAGTTTTTTCTTATATATAACTCTATGTAAACAAAGATCTTCACTCGCAGCCATGTTTGATATTGAATCAAAATGACCGAGTTTTGTTTAGGACCAACTACATGTCATGCCATTCAATTTGGTAAAGGTTTCAAATAAATAATCCTTATGTTTTTTTGAGAAGTAGTCACCACACAACCGTAATTTAAAATCTATGTTTAGCTACGGCGGCCATCTTGAAATTTTGGCTTACCTGATTTTTATTTAAAACCCAACTAGACGTCAAGAGCAACATTTATATAAAGGTTCATGACAGAGAGCATCCAGCTGAGCGATGGGCACAACTAAAAACCGTCAAAAATGATAATACTGAAAGCCGTTCAAAGCAATCAGCAGTGATCAGCAGTCCAGATGTTGTTTAAGTAAATTATAGCAATTAAACATAAAAATTAAGTACTTTTTCCTTTTTTTCCTTTAAGACACTGTTCCCTAGATCCCTAAAAGTAGGCCTTTGATTCTTGGATCCCTTAAAATAAATGGCAATGTTCCCTAGATCCCTAAAAGTAATTGGCCATGTTCCCCAGATTCCCTGGGAGGGCCTCATAAATATAACGCTAAGAAACAATAGTTATAATTTTTTAGATTTCAAAAAGTGCTTTGTTGTCGACATCTTCATTAAGTACTAGTATATACAAAGTAATTGGTTTAAATCGTGTTCAGTTGGGCTATATTGAGATTGGTAACCTTCTTGGGAATGGTATATTGCAAGCTTCTATACTTACATACAGAGTATGTTCTATAGCTGCTCACATAATTTGTTCAAAAAGTGGAGATCTTCTCAAAGTTAGGTGAATGATAGTTTTAGTTTGTTCTCACAGTTCCTTTTACTTTGCAGGAGCGGGAGCCAACGTTCTGAGAGGTGTGGCTGGAGCAGGAGTATTGTCGGGAGCCGATAAGCTCAAGGAGGTGTACATCTCCTTCAGGGTCTAGCACTAAGGTAATACTCTACTGTCTTAATATTAGTAATCTAATATTGGTCCAGTGTTTACAACTGTGGTATGATTGTGGCTGTAAACACTGGATCATGGTAGGCTTGTGGTTGTTAACACTGAACTGTGGTAAAATTGTGGTTGTTCAGACTGGACTGTGGTATGATTGTGGTTGTTCACACTGGAACATGGAAAGCTCGTGGTTGTTAACACTGAACTGTGGTAGAATTGTGGTTGTTCAGACTGGACTGTGGTAGGATTGTGGTTGTTCACACTGGATCATGGTAGGCTTGTGGTTGTTAACACTGAACTGTGGTAGAATTGTGGTTGTTAACAATTAAATGTGGTAGAATTGTGGTTGTTCACACTGGACTGTGGTATGATTGTGGTTGTTCAGACTGGACTGTGGTATGATTGTGGTTGTTCACACTGGAACATGGAAAGCTTGTGGTTGTTAACGTTGAACTGTGGTAGGATTGTGGTTGTTCACACTGGACAGAGGTAGGATTATGGTTTTAAACACTGGACCATGGTAGGGTTGTGGTTGTAAACACTGGACAGAGATAGGATTGTGGTTGTAAACACTGGACAGAGGTATGATAGTGGTTGTTCATACTGGACAGTTGAAGGACACTGGACAGAGGTACGATTGTGGTTGCTCACACTGGACCATGGTAGGGTTGTTGTTGGTAACACTTGACAGCGGTAGGACTGTGGTTGTTCACACTCGACAGTGGTAGGATTGTGGTTGTAAACACTGGACAGTGGTAGGATTGTGATTGTAAACACTGGACAGAGGTAGGATTATGGTTGTAAACACTGGACAGTGGTAGGATTGTGGTTGTTAACACTTGACAGAGGTACGATTGAGGTTGTTATCACTGGACAGTGGTAGGGTTGTGGTTGTTAACACTGGACAGAGGTAGGACTGTGGTTGTTCACACTGGACAGTGGTAGAATTGTGGTTGTAAACACTGGACAGTGGTAGTGGTGTGGTTGTAAACACTGGACAGTGGTAGGATTGTGGTTGTTAACTCTGGACAGTGGTAGGATTGTGGTTGTAAACATGGGACAGTGGTAGGATTGTGGTTGTAAACACTGGACAGGTAGGATTGTGGTTGTTCACACTGGACAGAGGTAGGATTGTGGTTGTTCACACTGGACAGTGGTAGGATTGTGGTTGTAAACATGGGACAGTGGTAGGATTGTGGTTGTAAACACTGGACAGGTAGGATTGTGGTTGTTCACACTGGACAGAGGTAGGATTGTGGTTGTTCACACTGGACAGTGGTAGGATTGTAGTTTTAAACACTAGACAGTGGTAGGATTGTGGTTGTTCACACTTGCCATAGTAAGATTGTGGTTGTTCACACTGGACAGAGGTAGGATTGTGGTTGTTTACAATGGACAGAGGTAGGATTGTGGTTGCTCACACTGGACAGAGGTAGGATTGTGGTTGTAAACACTGGACATTGGTAGAATTGTGGTTGTAAACACTAGACAGAGGTATGATTGTGGTGGTTTACACTGGACAGTGGTAGAGTTGTGGTTGTTAACACTGGACAGAGGTAGGACTGTGGTTATTCACACTGGACAGTGGTAGGATTGTGGTTGTAAACACTGGACAAGGGTAGGATTGTGGTTGTTAAGTCTGGAAAGTGGAAGGATTGTGGTTGTAAACATGGGACAGTGGTAGGATTGTGGTTGTTAACACTGGACAGGTAGGATTGTGGTTGTTAACACTGGACAGAGATAGGATTGTGGTTGTCTACACTGACAGTAGTAGGATTGTGGTTCTTAACTCTGGACAGTGGTAGGATTGTGGTTTTAAACATGGGACAGTAGTAGGATTGTGGTTGTAAACATTGGACAGAGGTAGGATTGTGGTTGTAAACACTGGACAGGCAGGATTGTTGTTGTTCACACTGGACAGAGGTAGGATTGTGGTTGTTCACACTGGACGGAGGTAGGATTGTGGTTGTGAACACTGGACAGGCAGGATTGTGGTTGTTCACATTGGACAGAGGTAGGATTGTGGTTGTTCACACTGGACGGAGGTAGGATTGTGGTTGTTCACACTGGACAGAGGTAGGATTGTGGTTGTTAACACTAGACAGAGCTATGATTGTGGTTGTTCACACTGGACCATGGTAGGGTTGTGGTTGCTCACACTGGACCATGGTAGGGTTGTTGTTGTTAACACTGGACAGCGGTAGGACTGTGGTTGTTCACACTCGACAGTGGCAGGATTGTGGTTGTAAACACTGGACAGTGGTATGATTGTGGTTGTAAACACTGGACAGAGGTAGGATTGTGGTTGTAAACACTGGACAGAGGTAGGATTGTGGTTGTTAACACTGGACAGAGGTACGATTGAGGTTGTTATCACTGGACAGTGGTAGGGTTGTGGTTGTTAACACTGGACAGAGGTAGGACTGGTTGTTCACACTGGACAGTGGTAGGATTGTAGTTGTAAACACTGGACAGTGGTAGGGGTGTGGTTGTAAACACTGGACAGTGGTAGGATTGTGGTTGTAAACATGGGACAGTGGTAGGATTGTGGTTGTAAACACTGGACAGGATGGATTGTGGTTGTTCACTCTGGACTGAGGTAGGATTGTGGTTGTTTACACTGGACAGTGGTAGGATTGTGGTTGTTAACACTGGACAGTGGTAGGATTGTGGTTGTTAACATGGACAGATGTAGGATTGTGGTTGTTCACACTGGACAGTGGAAGGATTGTGGTTGTAAACACAACACTGGACCATGGTAGGATTGTGGTTGTTCACACTGACAGTGGTATGCTTGTGGTTGTTCACACTGGCCATGGCAAGATTGTGGTTGTTCACACTGGACAGAGGTAGGATTGTGGTTGTATACACTGGACAGAGGTAGGATTGTGGTTGTTCACACTGGCCATGGTAAGATTGTGGTTGTTCACACTGGACAGGGGTAGGATTGTGGTTGTAGACACTGGACAGAGGTAGGATTGTGGTTGTTAACACTGGACAGTGGTAGTGTTGTGGTTGTTAACACTGGACAGTTACAGGATTGTGGTTGTATACACTGGACAGAGGTAGGATTGTGGTTGTTAACACTGGACAGTGGTAGGGTTGTGGTTGTTAACACTGGACAGTTACAGGATTGTGGTTGTATACACTGGACAGAGGTAGGACTGTGGTTGTTCACACTCGACAGTGGCAGGATTGTGGTTGTAAACACTGGACAGTGGTATGATTGTGGTTGTAAACACTGGACAGAGGTAGGATTGTGGTTGTAAACACTGGACAGAGGTAGGATTGTGGTTGTTAACACTGGACAGAGGTACGATTGAGGTTGTTATCACTGGACAGTGGTAGGGTTGTGGTTGTTAACACTGGACAGAGGTAGGACTGGTTGTTCACACTGGACAGTGGTAGGATTGTGGTTGTAAACACTGGACAGTGGTAGGGGTGTGGTTGTAAACACTGGACAGTGGTAGGATTGTGGTTGTAAACATGGGACAGTGGTAGTATTGTGGTTGTAAACACTGGACAGGTAGGATTGTGGTTGTTCACTCTGGACTGAGGTAGGATTGTGGTTGTTTACACTGGACAGTGGTAGGATTGTGGTTGTTAACACTGGACAGTGGTAGGATTGTGGTTGTTAACATGGACAGATGTAGGATTGTGGTTGTTCACACTGGACAGTGGAAGGATTGTGGTTGTAAACACAACACTGGACCATGGTAGGATTGTGGTTGTTCACACTGACAGTGGTAGGCTTGTGGTTGTTCACACTGGCCATGGCAAGATTGTGGTTGTTCACACTGGTCAGAGGTAGGATTGTGGTTGTATACACTGGACAGAGGTAGGATTGTGGTTGTTCACACTGGCCATGGTAAGATTGTGGTTGTTCACACTGGACAGGGGTAAGATTGTGGTTGTAGACACTGGACAGAGGTAGGATTGTGGTTGTTAACACTGGACAGTGGTAGTGTTGTGGTTGTTAACACTGGACAGTTACAGGATTGTGGTTGTATACACCGGACAGAGGTAGGATTGTGGTTGTTAACACTGGACAGTGGTAGGGTTGTGGTTGTTAACACTGGACAGTTACAGGATTGTGGTTGTATACACTGGACAGAGGTAGGATTGTGGTTGTTAACACTGGACAGTTACAGGCATGCGGTTGTTCACACTGGACAGTGAGAGGGGTGTGGTTGTAAACACTGGACAGTGGTAGGATTGTGGTTGTAAACACTGGACAGAGGTAGGATTGTGGTTGTTCAAACTGGACAGTGGAAGGATTGTGGTTGTAAGCACTGGACAGTTACATGCCTGTGGTTGTAAACACTGGACAGTGGTAGGATTGTGGTTGTTAACACTGGACAGAGGTAGGATTGTGGTTGTAAACACTGGACCATGGTAGGATTGTGGTTGTTCACACTAGACAGATGTAGGATTGTGGTTGTTCACACCTGACAGTGGAAGGTTTGTGGTTGTAAACACAACACTGGACCATGGTAGGATTGTGGTTGTTAACACTGGACAGTGGTAGGATTATAGTTTTAAACACTGGACAGATGTAGGATTGTGGTTGTTCACACTGGACAGAGGTAGGATTGTGGTTGTTCACACTGGACAGTAGTAGGATTGTGGTTGTATACACTGGACCATGGTAGGATTGTGGTTGTTCACACTGGACAGTGGTAGGATTGTGGTTGTATACACTGGACCATGGTAGGATTGTGGTTGTTCACACTGGACAGTGGTAGGACTGTGGTTGTATACACTGGACAGAGGTAGGATGGTGATTGTTAACATTGGACAGTGGTAGTGGTAGGATTGTGGTTGTATACACTGGACCATGGTAGGGTTGTGGTTGTTCACAAGGGACAGATGTAGGATTGTGGTTGTTTTCACTGGACAGTGAAAGGATTGTGGTTGTAAACACTGGACAGTGGTAGGATTATGGTTTTAAACACTGGACAGATGTAGGATTGTGGTTGTATACACTGGACCATGGTAGGATTGTGGTTGTTCACACTGGACAGAGGTAGGATTATGGTTGTAAACACTGTGTCATGGTAGGGTTGTGGTTTCTAACACTGGACAGTGGTAGGATTGTGGTTGTAAACACTGGACAGCGGTAGGACTGTGGTTGTTCACACTTGACAGTGGTAGGATTGTGGTTTTAAACACTGGACAGTGGTAGGATTGTTGGAAAGTGGTAGTATTGTGGTTATAAACACTGGACAGTGGTAGGATTGTGGTTGTAAACACTGGACAGTGGTAGGACTGTGGTTGTTCACACTGGACAGCGGTAGGATTGTGGTTGTAAACACTGGACAGTGGTAGGATTGTGGTTGTAAACACTGAACAGTGGTAGGATTGTGGTTGTTAACTCTGGACAGTGGTAGGATTGTGGTTGTTCACACTGGACAGAGGTAGGATTGTGGTTGTTAACACTGGACAGTGGTAGCATTGTGGTATTAAACACTGGACAGCCGTAGGACTGCAGTTGTTCACACTGGACAGAGGTAGGATTGTGGTTGTATACACTGGACCATGGCAGGATTGTGGTTGTTCATACTGGACAGAGGTAGGATTGTGGCTTTAAACATTGAAAGTGGTAGGGTTGTGGTTGTATACACTGTGTCGTGGTAGGTTTATGGTTGTTAACACTGGACCTAGTATCATTTGTCTGGTAACCTGATTATGTGTACAATGTTATGCATGATGTTGCATAAGCTAGCAGCTTAATCACTTTGAATCCTTTATCATGCAGCTCAAGCTGTTATCCAGCTAAAATGCATTAATGTACATTTATTATTACCTCATGCCACACTATCAAGTGTTTGTTTAAATGTATAGTGGTTTATATAACTTACAGTTTTATCAAATAGTATCTTATAAAAATGTATACTGGTCTATATATGTCAAGCTGTTATTATATATCATGCACTGGAGTATTTGAATGTATACAAATAACACATTTAACTATAAGTGAACTGGTTACCCTTGTCTGCAAATTCAAGGTAGTTGCACATTTACATTTTAAGTGAGACACTCTTGCAGAGACTGAGCCAGGACTTGAAATTAGAGGGTTGGGGCAACTTTTGAAGAAGAAAAATATATAATCTAACCACGGCTTTGTCTTTTACTACTGATGTGTGTGAGTGGTTGGGTTGTGGGGGTGGGGTGGTGCAGTGGGGACACAAACAGTATAACCGTTTGAAAGGTGTTTAATAGTTCATCAAAGGAGATTTTTTGGTTTTAATTTTCATTTGTAATAGTATTTTATTGTGCATTATAGTCGCCCCTCCTGCCTGCAGCTCTGTTGTTTACCAATGTATTATTGTTTGGGGCGCTTCTTTCCGCCAAAGTTTTTTTGGACTTTTCAAAATACATATCGTGCCAAAATAAGCTGTATATCAGTGAAACAGACATTTTTAGTGGTAAATAAAAATACCTTACTTTTTAAAATTGGTTGAGAAATAAAATGGTCATGCCCGAAAGGTGTTTTTTATGGGGCATTTCCAATGCAAAATTCTGATGCATGAAAGATTTACAGAATTATTATTCGAAAACGTTTTTAAATTGTTGGATATTCATAGATTAAGACAACCTGAAAGTTTTATAGCAAAATATGAAGGCTAACAGAAGTTGTATGAAATTTCTTAATTTCCTGAAAAGCTCCATCAAAAATCATTTGGGCTGTAAAATATTCATTTCTCAACCGATTTTCAAAACTAAGGTATTTTTATTGACCACTAAAAATACCAGTTCTGATGAGATATAATTGATGCACATATTATTTATATTGCTCAAGCTACTGCAGAAAAACCTTTGGCTGAAACAAGCGCCCCAAACAATAATTTACTTTAGTCATATGTTGTTTCCCTGTATTTATACTTTGTCATTTTATTTTATCTTACAGGTCATTGGGACCAGCCCCATCACAGCATGACAAATTTGGAAATATGAACCATCTTCAATTATACTGTCTTTATTGTCATTGATTTTATTTATTTTTAACTGTCTCAGATTACTTTTGCAAGACATTATATTTGTTATGTGCTGTGATGGTAAATAATTATTTTTTGGAATATATTAAATATATAATTTTGCATGAATAATACTTTATCAATGGCATGGACAATGAATCTTCATGAAATTCTTGACATTTTTATATGAATATCTAGTCATGTTATAAACATTAATTTATTGGATGAATTTTTATTATTTTGATGTTTACTATTCTTTATTGTTTTGTTAAAAAATGCCTATATAATTTGTAAATATAACACCCTATTTTGCTATAATATAAATTATTTATGCAACACTAGTCTTTCCTATTTTGTTTCTTGAATAGGTGCACTAAATATTGTCACTTGTATGTCTTGAATAAGTGCTTTGAATATTCACTTTAACATGCATCTTGAATGGGTGCATTAAGTATTTTTACTTTGGCATGTGTTTCTTGAATAAGTGTATTGAATATTATTCACTTTAACGGGCATCTGGAATGAGTGCTTTGAATATTCACTTTAACATGCATCTTGAATGAGTGCATTGGATATTCACTTTTAACTTGCATCTTGAATGAGTGCTTTGAATATTCACTTTAACGTGCATCTTGAATGAGTGCTCTGAATATTCCTTTTAACAGGCATCTTGAATGAGTGCATTGAATATTCGCTTTAATGTACATCATGAATGAGTGCATTGAATATTCAGTTTTAACAGGCATCTTGAATGAGTGCTTTGAATATTCACTTTAACGTGCATCTTGAATGAGTGCATTGGGTATTCACTTTTAACGTGCATCTTGAATGAGTGCTTTGAATATTCACTTTAACGTGCATCTTGAATGAGAGCTTTGAATATTCACTTTAACGTGCATCTTGAATGAGTGCATTGAATATTCACTTTAACGTGCATCTTGAATGAGAGCTTTGAATATTCACTTTAACGTGCATCTTGAATGAGTGCTCTGAATATTCACTTTAACGTGCATCTTGAATGTGCATTGAATATTCACTTTAGCGTGCATATTTACTTTAACGTGCATCTTGAATGAGTGCATTGAATATTCACTTTAACGTGCATCTTGAAGGAGTGCTTTGAATATTCACTTTAACGTGCATCTTGAATGTGCATTGAATATTCACTTTAGCGTGCATATTTACTTTAACGTGCATCTTGAATGAGTGCATTGAATATGGTCACTTTAGCATTTTTCTTGAATAGGTGCATTGAATATTGACACTTTAGCGTATTTCTTGAATAAGTGCATTGAATATTGGCACTTTAGCATATATGTTTATTTTTCAACGCAAGTCTTTTCTATTTTCTTTCTTGAATTATCATTTTGCCATATGTTTTGAATAAGTGCATGCATTTAATATTCACTCTAACATGTATACATCTTGAAAAATACCTTGAATATTCACTTTAACATGTGCCTGAAAAAAGTGCATTGGGTATTGTCACTTGTGTGTCTCAATTCAAAACTTGGGTCATAACTTGCCAAGAGTTTACCTTTAAGAAACTTCATATAGTAACCTACTTCCTCACAGTTGCATATCAGTTTCTTTTTGTTACAGAGTTATTCACCTTTCTACACCTAACCCCAGTCCTAATTTGGCAAAGTATTTGACCTATCACATTGTGACATTATAGAAACTTGTTTGACCTGCAACAACCTGGATGGATGACCTGTGGCCATCAAACCTTATAGAGTTGTTCAGTTGATTCTTCTTGCAATGTCTCAGGGAGATTTTAAATCTAAAATAATTATTTAATTGTTAATATGAATTGAATAAAATTTACAAGAAAAGTAAAATATGGATATTTTTTTCTATTTTATTTTAAGAACATCACTTGATTATTTGGACTAAAGTTTGATTAAAGTAAAACTGTTAATACTCCGATATTTAGCTAGACTTTTCGAAGAAAGTGTAAGCTATTCTACTTGCCCCAGTATCAGTTAATATTTTACATTAAGCTCATATCTCAGAAACCACTTAAAGGAATTCAGTGACATGTTACACGTGTATTTAATTTCATCAGAAAAACTTGAACAGACAAGACTAGTGTCATAACTCTGTTATGAATTTCAACACAATTATTCCCCTTTTTTCAACTTAATTTCCCATAAATAGACATGACCTTGAAAGTCGAGCATGCTGTCATTTTTAATAATACTTAAGCAGTATTGCAATACAGATTTGGTATATCACAATACTATTTGGCACCCCTACTCAAGAACGCAATACTGTTTCGACCGTAGTGTTGCACCCCAACTCGTGGATTCAATCTTCAACCAGGTCATATCAAGACTTCATAAAAATGGTACTAGTAGCTCCGATCACTTTCTTGAAGCTCAGCTATAAAGGGTAGGACTGGTCGACCTGGAGTCAGTATAATGTGACTGGGTGGGGTATCATGTTATATGTCTCTGGCGTGATAGTCCTGTTTGGAGCACTTTAAAATTGAGCATAGAGAGCACTGCTACAAGGAAAGGCCAGTGTGATATGACGGAAAGATAGTTAAAAGCAACATTAACCACATAAATATGCACGCACACACATACATTAGACCATCAATTTGTCGTACATTTGTCTATTAACACCCAGAGGTATAGCAGCTGCATGCCCCCCTTCCCCACCCACTTCCCCCGTTGTTGGAAAACATTAATAGGTGCTTGACCTCAGATGAATTTGACAATGATCAAATTGATGCATAAATTGTGGCTTTTATTTGAAGTTTTGTTTTAGTTAGATTCTGCATGAATTTGACACTTTGCAAAATTTACATCCGTTCCAGAGTTATTACCCTTGATTATATCAAAATAAGAGAATTTCAGCTGGTTTACATAATAATTTCTGTATTTGGATGCTAATTTCAGTTCATTTTATTTGTCATTAAAATATTGGATGAGTAATTGGATGAGTATTAATTAGCAAAATTAATTCAGGCATTAAAGAGTTATTATGTAAAATAAGGACATTTCGGTTTAACATGATAACTTTAATTAATAACCTATTTTTAGGTTTGATTTGAAGGTTTGGATCAATAAGGTCTGTACCATTGGAGTTCAACAATGAGTAAAACTGGTGCAGATGTAACGAGAGTTATTGCCCTTGACTTGTCAAAATAAGGGAATTTCAGTTTGTTTTCTTCAATTAATAAACATCTAAACAACAAACTTTATTTTAAGATATGTTTCAATATCTTCTCAGAAAGCAAAATGTACCTATGCATACCAGGGTTATTGCCCTTAATTACGTTGAAAGAGTGGAATTTAAACTTTTGAATGTAATAACTTCCATTTGTTTCGGATTTTCACCAAATTTGACATGAAGATGATTTGTTCAGTAAGATTGTATTGAGTACCATATTATCATATTCAGTCTCATTGAACTAGATGTAAAAACTGCTAGCAATATGAACACCATATCATCATTAATATTTATGATTTAACAACAAAAACACATCAAGCTGTCCAGACCAAAACCTATAAATTTAAATGAAGGTAACGCGTGACTCGATTGAAGCACAATATGAGGTTTTCATTTGGATTGCCACCAGTCCCTCTTCCAGGTCACCTCCAGTGCTTTTAAAGGGACAAATGGCACTCTTGATTTTTTTAAAACTCCCAACATCCCATTCATTTTTCTTCATAATTTGCATTTTTAAAATCACTAACATTAATTACTGGAATAGTTGAAAGCAATTTTTTTTGTATATTAGTAACTGCTTATTTATATAATGCATCAGTAACATATTAGAATCTGTGGTAGAATAAAAATTTAAAAAATATTTATATTTAATTATATATGCAACCAGCTTTAAAGTCAAAATGCTGGTGGATTAATGCATCAAGGTGCTCATTGTAGTGCTTGATAAAAGCTTCAGGATTGCCATGTGTCCCTTTAACCATCTCTTATGTTGCTGTCTGACAAGGCAGCTCTTTAATAGTACCGAAATACCTTTCAAGGTAACAAACAAAACCAAAGTAATATGTGCATGCAAGAGCTTTGTACCACTACTCTTTTTTCACATGTTATACATACATAGGTACATACATACCTATATATGCATGTACCAATTCACTACATTCTTGTATTACCTGATCAATCCAAAAACCAGTGATAGATCAAAATTTATGATAAGTCTGTGCCAACAAAATGTGTGTCACATATAGCAAGCATAACTGTATTATCTTGGCTTTACAATAAACAAAATCGGGTAGACATAATCAGGCAGACTTAATCTGGCTTACAATTAGATACAAATGACCTTTTGACACAGACGTCCATAGTACGTAAATGATTTATACAATCAATACCTACATATCTATATTCTGTTTGCCCTTTAAAATATCTCTGGCTTGACAATATAGCTATATACTGTTTGCCCTTCAAAATACCTCTGGCTTGACAATGGTGGATCAAAAATTGCAAGATATGCAATAACCAAAATTTAAACTCGTAAGCTTGCAAATTTCCAAAAATGAGAAAATGAAATTATGCAAACTGTCATTGCATGTATGTATTGTCATTGAATATCTGATTATACTTGAAGTATATGGATACACATATTTGGGGAATATGGACCTTGTTAATATATAGATACACTTATTGGGGGAATATGGACCTTTTAAATATATGTATACCGTATTGGGGGAATATGGACCAGTTAGAGGATACTGAGTAGAGTGCGCCTGATGATTCAGTGACTGGTGTCAGTCCAAATACCAATGAAAACCTCATATAATGTGCTTCAGTTTCACATGAAATGCGCATGTTACCTTTGGTTTAAAGGGACACATTTTTATCAGGCATTAAAAGTAAACCTCTCGATTTCATTTGACTTTAAACCTGCTTGTATATATTTAAATACAATTCGGTTTTCTTTTCTTCGTTATTCTACCATATGTTTTGATTATATTATTGGTGAAATATAATCAACAGTTAGTAATATGCAAAAACAATTTACTTTTTATTATTCTTATAATTAATATTAATGATTAGATAAATGCAATTTATGTAGAAAAACTAACCGGACTGCGCGAGTTTTACAAATATCAAGATTGTGGAGTGTCCCTTTAATTCTTGTGTTACCTTCGGTTTAATCATTTTTAAACTGTTTAGTCTGGAAAACTCGGCTGGTTTGTATTGCTAAATCATAAATTAAAAGTTGTACATATAGTTCAACAAGAATGTATACGAACCTCAAGAATCGCGTTTACTTCTCAAAGACCAAACTATTTATAAATCGTACAGCTTATGAGGCCTAGTTCCTATTAGATATGGAACTGAAATGAACCCACTGTGATAGATGTATTTGTATTTGGGTTGTCACCCATATGTCTTCCACATCGCCTCCAGCTCCTCAAAGATCAACCAATAAATATCCGCACACGCCTGGAGACAACGCTATCTTCAATTGTTTGATCTTAAGCAAATGATATCATATTATTTCGACATTTGTTTTCTCAAAAACAATGCCTAACATCTCACAGAAGGAGGAATTGTATTTAGGAAGCCTATTAAATTTAATCTTAAATCCTTATCCCTATCCTTGATAAATAGTAGGCATATTATTTAATGGATATGCTTTCGGCTTAAGCTACTCGCAAAAATATTAAAAATTTCAGAGATTTTTTTTTTTTTTTTTTTTTTATTAAAGATTATCCATATAACATCAAATACAACTCGGACATCTGGAGTAGGACTGAATTTTACCACAGGTCACAATTCGAACAAACATGGTAGACAACCATAAGCTAATGCTGTGTGAAACACAATATGTTCGAGCTCTATGCCTTGTTTTTCCCCTCCTTATGTAAGGTCGAGATCTGTTTGTGGTTCTTGAAATGAAAGCCATTAATCTATATAAAGATAGACCTGTGAAGTTAAAGCAGGCTCTAACGCCAGGCGATGTGCCATAATGACCACGAGTGATATCGAGTTCAAAAACGTAAGTGTATGTACCTCATTCACAGACCCATACCTATTAATATTCTAAACTTCATAATGCCCCCAGCTACAACTACAAAACTAAGGAGATTTAGCAACAGCCTGATTGAAAACGGATACGCAATGCCCATATACGCAATGCCCATAATCATAACGGAAGCGACATTGGATTAGTAGCAAACAAGAGGGCCAAATGTCCCTCGATCGCTCACCTGGTGACCTTTTCCATCGGAGACACTTGCAACAGTAATAGAGGTGGGTGAGATAAAACATGTCTGGTAAGATCAGAGATTGAATTTCAAATTCCCCCACCACCCACCCAATTTAAACCTGACCTCTGGGTTAGGGCTACATTTAACCCAGTGTACTTGGTAGAGGACCATTTGTTTGTGTGTATGGTGTTTTACGTCAGTTTCAGCACATGGTGGAGGCAGACCACCCACTTTTCCTGGGTAGAACAAGTACTGTACACCTCCCGCCATCCGAAAGAATCGACACTTCTTCACTTACAAGTCGAGCTCCCAGTGGGATTCGAACACGCAGCGGTAAGAGGCGAGAAGTTTACAATGCAACGTCGTTAACCCCTCGGCTACGGAGACGCTCAGACCACAAGCGTATGATACATGCTCTATATGAGAGATATATGCCTTGTGGTTTCACAAAAGATGATTGTTGTTGATCCGCATTTAATAGCGAAAAGCAAGACATAGTCGGCATAATGGCGTACGTCCGCACGTCCGTTAGTCAAAATGGTAGTTGTTTAATTTTGTTTTTATTCAACAATTGATTTAAAACTATAAGTGATACAACTTTTAAATTTGATAAGAATGTGTACATGCATTACTTTGGTATTTATGTATTACTTCTTATTAGGACACGCTGCTCTTATTTACTTTTTTATACTTCGGCCACACATATATGACGGGCGATTTTTTTCTGGGTAGAACCTGTATTGTATGCATCCCGCCATCCGTAAGAATCAACACTTTTTCACTTACAAATCGAGCTCCCAATGGGATTCGGACTCGCAGTCGTGAGAGGCGAGATTAGGTTTAAAACGCAGCCTTAACTATTGCGGCCACAGAGGCTGTCATTTGAAGCGGAATGCTAATGCTACATGCATCTACATGCAACATATTAGAACTAGATCTCGTGCAGTTTCATAGAAGAATTGTGTCAGATATTCCGATATAACTCTTTGTAAAACGTTGACTCCCATACTTAAACTTAACCCCGAGGATCACCTATTGAACAGACTTGATAGAGATCCATTATAATTCTGATACATCTATCTATCTATGATAAACATGTACAAACGTTCGACCCAGAGAGGTGGCCATTTTCTTACCCCAAGACTTCATGCTCAATGGTAAAATGCGATGGTCGATGTTAAAATGCGATGGACCATCGCATCTTACTTTAATAATAAATTCAAACTGAAAATTATTGATACTTTAATTCGTCCTATACTTACATATGGTTGTGAAGTATGGATTTGTGATTTTACAGTTAAAGATAAAAACCCTAGGTAGTTTACCGTTTGAGAAACTCAACAATAGATTTTGTAAATATTTACTTGGGAGTGCATAAAAGGTCCTCTAATTTTGCCTGTAGGCTTGAAAGAATTCTCAATTAACTTCACTTGCATTAAAATTCAATGAACGCTTAATCCAGCTTCCAGCTAATAGATTTGTAAAAGAAGTGTATAATGTTGATAAGGCCCTATTCAATGAATGTCACAGATCATGGTACGTATTCTTTTATTAATAACTCTTTGAATAAATATGCAGATGCTCCAAAACCATTGGATGCTAAACAAATTTCACAATCTCACAGAAGTATCACTGCTGAAATTGCAAATTGCGCGACTATAACTTCATACTTTTTCGAAGATTTACACTAATTTTGGGCTACACAACTATTTGTCATTTGGACTCCCTAAATTAATTACAAAAGAACTCGCAAATATTAGATTTACTTATAGAACGTGGTCGTTATTTTAAACCTAAATTATCGCGTGAAAACAAGACTTTGCACTATATGTAATAAAATTGAAGATGAAGTACATTTTACCAAGGATTTGTACATCCTTGATTTTACTATTTTATTTATTATTTTTATTTATAAAAAATTACGGATTTTAGGAAACCGTTATTTAAACAGTTATTTCAACAGTTTAACATACCTGATCTGTGTACCAACTGATGCAACTTTTGCTATTTTAAAACAATTACTCAACCCAGTTATGTTAAAGAATGTAAACTTATATGCAATTTTATAACCTCATCATTATAAACAAGATAGTTCTGTTATTATTACAGTTATAAGATATTTATCTTACTTGTTAAATGAATATAACGGAAACTGGTAGGATATCAGTATACTGGTAGGACATCAATATATATGGAAGCAGGGCTTAAAGGGACACATGGCAATCTTGATTTTTTTAAAACTCACGGCGTCCCGTTAGTTTTCCTCTTAATTTGCATTTGTTCAGTCATTAATATTAATTGTTAGAATAGTTCAAAGCAAATTATTTTTGCATATTACTAACTTTTTATAATATTGCACCAGTAATATATTTAAAATTTGGTAAAATAGGGAAAGAAAGTTGAAATTTCAATTTTTTATTTAATTATATGCAAGCAGTTTTAAAGTTAAAATGACGGAGGATAAGTAAATTGAGGAGCAAATTTAAATGTTTGAATAAAACTCAAGATTGCCATGTGTCCCTTTAAAATGACTTATCATTGCAGATGGAGGACACCTTTTGTATGCATTGGTTTTCTGAATAAAAAACATTCTATTCTATTCTATCTGGTAGAAAACGCATTTGAAGAGATGTTTATTTGAATCCAAACTATTTAATTGAGTTTCTGGAGATTGGAAATAGTATTCTCAACCATGCGCAGTGGAAACAAGCGTGACATCATCCCACCCCTCCCCGACAGTTCACATAGAAATATATGTTTTAAAGGGCACTTTTTTAAAATCCCTCGTTGCCTCCCCACCACCCCCACCTCAATACTTCCTGGATCCGCCCTCGCTTATCCCATCATTCATCGCAGGGATGCTTCGAAGCAAAGTATCGAGAAGTTGCGAACGAGTCTGGTCTCTAACAACAAACTAACACTTCCGGGTTCGGTGTGTGTAAAAAATTAAGACTATTATTGTTAAAATTGAGTTGCCATTTGAGGAATAATTGTGTACTTAAATCGATGTGCATGTCATGTAGAGTATTGCTAACTTGTCTTCCCTAATTAGAAGTTTACAGTCTCAGAATACGTAATGTTAGCATGAAACTTATTTGGCGGTGTTGCAGTTAAATACTCCCAGACAAAATAGTCCTACACTGATATAACGACGTTTGTTTCCTTCTACTAAATTATATATATTTTGTCAGTCCTAAAGGTGAATTCGGATAATTAGAATATCGTCAACCCAGTATAATACTTTCCTGAAAATATGGCATCTAAAAGGAAAACGACTACAAAACGAAAATTAAATGCAGAGTACAATGACAAGTTTACCATTCCTAACAAAGCTTTGAAGGTGTCTGATAAGAATGAAATTGAGTCTGGTTCAGGATCCAAAAGCAAGTACTTTGCTGACGCTGCTGACAGGAAAAATATAAGCAGTACGAGTAAATCAGCCGGTGATACTGTCCATAATGCAAAGGACAGGCTGCTTTATCCTTTCTTTGATTTGCCGTGTGAAGATCTAGCCAAGGCATTGATAGGTCAGAAGCTTGTAACGATTGTAGACGGACAGAGAAAGTCAGGTGTGATTGTGGAGACAGAAGCATATCTAGGTCCAGATGATAAAGCAGCTCATTCCCACAAGGGCAAGAGAACAGACCGGAATGAGGCTATGTTCATGCCTCCTGGGACTTCCTACGTTTACAACATATATGGAATGTACTGCTGCATGAATATATCATCGCAAGGTAAAAATCACAAGTTTTTAAATAAATGTTTTTTATAACTTGATAGTGTTTTATCATTGTACAAAATGAAATTGAATTGGGGTTTTAAGGCGCACCAACACATGAAAAGTTATATGGCACCTAACAGGAATGAAGATGCCAGGCTCATCCTCCATGTACATCGAGATAAAATATGGAGAACGGGCCTAGAACATTCTCACCCTGAACTGCAGAGTTGCTTCAAATTTTATTGTAGACACTCCTTTACGCCGGAGCCACGTTATAGTTTTTCTGCCACTGCTCTAGCGATATAAGCGACATGGCACCTGAAACAATGCAGGGTTCATGATGAAGACCTTTAATGAGCATGAACAAAAAAATTATAAAATGAACATGAATTTGAGGGGTGGGGGGTTCTACCCCTCTGCCTTCCCCTGCAATGGAATCTGCAGTGGCCCTATTCTTTGCCCTGTAACCAGATGGGGCCCCTGGAACCACACGCCGCACAAAATGAAATGCTGCTTTATTAGGGAGCACCATGATATTTCGCTAGTGCAGTGACCGATTAAATCAGTTTCTTAATCTCAACCTTCTCTGTACAAAACATTTTTAACTATTTTGATAATTTGTTTATATTAACATAAATTGAGTTGGGGTTTTACTGTGCACCAACACAAGAAAGGTTAAATGGCGCCAAACAGGGATAAACATACCAGGCTCATCCTCCATTTTCATCTAGATAAAATATGGAAAATGGGCCTAGAACCTTCTAACCTGCAGAACTGCAGAGGTGCTGCAAATTCTATAGTAGACACTCCATTTACCATGGAACCACATTTCCACATGTGGTGTCATGAAGAAAACCTTGAATGAGCATGATAAAAAACAAGAGGTCAATGACCTTGAAGCTCTACTGATAGATTTAGATAGCTAGATCAGCATTCCTGTGAAGTTTCATAAAAATCTGTCAAGTAGTTTCAGAGGAGTAGTCGCTACAAGTTGAAGTTTTTACTATATAACTCTAGGTAAACAAAAATGGCCACTGGCAGCCATGTTTAATGTCAAATCAAAATATTTTTCGACAACGATCAACATCTTGTCATGCTGATCATTTCAGAAAAAGTCCCATATCAATATCACTTAAGTTTTCAAGAAGTAGTGGCTACAAACTTCTTTTAAAAAATCTATGTTTAGCCATGGTGGCCATCTTGAATTTCTGGCAGACCTGAAATTGTGCTAGGATCAATTAGACATCAAGAGCAACATTCCTGTGAAGTCTCATGAAAATCCGTCGAGTAGTTTCAGAGGAGTAGTCGCTACAAATTTTTACTATACAAACTCTATGTAAACAAAGATGGCCACTGGCGCCCATGTTTAATGTCGAATCAAAATAATTTTCGACAAGGATCAACATCATGTCATGCTGATCATTTTAGAAATGTCTTACATATCAATATCACTTATAGTTTTCAAGATGTAGTCGCTACAAACTTGTATTTTAAAAATCTATTTTTAGCTTTGGCGGCCATCTTGGATTTTGTATTAACATGAATTTTTGCTAGGATCAACTAGACTTCATGGGCAACATTTCTGTAAAGTTTCATGAATATCCATCAAGTAGTTTCAGAGATGTAGTCGCTACAAGTTTTTACTATATAAATCTATGTAAACAAAGATGGCTGCTAGCGGCCATGTTTAAAGTCGCATCGAAATAAATTTCGACAATGATCAACATCATGTCATGCTGATCATTTTAGAAAACGTCCCATATCAATATCACTTACAGTTTTCAAGAAGTATTCGCTACAAATTTATTTATTTTAAATTTATTTTTAGCCATGGTGGCCATCTTGAATTTCCGGCCAGCCTGAAATTTTGCTAGGATCAACTAGACTTCATGGGCAACATTTCTGTAAAGTTTCATGAATATCCATCCAGTAGTTTCAGAGGAGTAGTCGCTACAAGTTTTTACTATATAACTCTATGTAAACCAAGATGGCCGCTGGCAGCCATGTTTAACGTCAAATCAAAACGATTTTTGACAAGGACCAACATCATGTCATGCTGATCATTTTAGAAAAAGTCCCAGATCAATATCACTTATAGTTTTCAAGAAGTAGTCGCTACAAACTTGTATTTTAACAAGAGGTCAATGACCTTGAAGCTCTACTGATTGATTTTGATTTCAGGAAGTAGTCGCTACAGACTTGTTTTTTGAAAATCTATTTTTAACCGTGGCGTCCATCTTGAATTTCCGGACGACCTGAAATTTTGCTAGGATCAATTAGACATTACGAGCAACAGTCCTGTGAAGTTTCATGAAAATCCGTCAAGTAGTTTCAGAGGTGTAGTCGCTACAAGTTTTCATTATATAACTCTATGTAAACAAAGATGGCCGCTGGTAGCCATGTTAAACGTCAAATCAAAACGATTTTCAACAAGGACCAACATCATGTCATACTGATCATTTTAGAAAAAGTCCCATATCAATATCTCTTATAGTTTTGAAGAAGTAGTCGCTACAAACTTATTTATTTTAAATCTATTTTTAGCTGTGGCGGCCATCTTGAATTTCCGTCCGACCTGAAATTTTTCTAGGATCAACTAGACATCAAGAGCAACATTCCTGTGAAGTTTCATGAACATCCGTCAAGTAGTTTCAGAGGAGCAGTCGCTACAAGTTTTTACTATATAACTCTATGTAACCAAAGATGGCCACTGGCAGCCATGTTGAACGTCGAATCAAAATAATTAATGTTACACAAGGATCAACATCATGTCATGCTGATCATTTTAGAAAAAGTCCCATATCAATATCACTTATAGTTTTCCAGGAGTAGTCGCTTCAAACTTATTTTTTAAAAATCTATTTTTAGCTGTGACGGCCATCTTGAATTTCTGGCAGATCTGAAATTTTGCTAGGATCAATTAGACTTTATGGGCAACATTTCTGTAAAGTTTCATGAATATCCATCCAGTAGTTTCAGAGGAGTTGTAGCTACAAATAAAAGTTTACGGACAGACAGACAGACAGACGGACGACGGACGCCGCACCACGGCATAAGCTCTGCTGATCTCTGATCAGTAGAGCTAAAAATCTATTTTTAGCTTTGGCGGCCATCTTGGATTTTACATCAACATGAATTTTTGCTAGGATCAACTAGACTTCATGGGCAACATTTCTGTAAAGTTTCATGAATATATCCATCCAGTAGTTTCAGAGGAGTAGTCTCTACAAGTTTTTACTATATAACTCTATTAAAACAAAGATGGCCACTGGCAGCCATGTTTAAAGTAAAATCAAAACGATTTTTGACAAGGACCAACATCATGTCATGCTGATCATTTTAGAAAAAGTCCCAGATCAATATCACTTATAGTTTTCAAGAAGTAGTCGCTACAAACTTGTATTTTAAAAATCTATTTTTAGCTTTGGCGGCCATCTTGGATTTCACATCAACATGAATTTTTGCTAGGATCAACTAGACTTCATGAGCAACATTTCTGTAAAGTTTCATGAATATCCATCCAGTAGTTTCAGAGGAGTAGTCGCTACAAATAAAAGTTTGCGGTCAGACGGACGCCGCACCACGGCGTAAGCTCTGCTGATCTCTGATCAGTCGAGCTAAAAATGACAAAATGAAAATATGAAAGTGGGGGTGTGTGGGTGTTTGTGTGTGAGTGTGGGCGGTCCTCACCATCTGCCTCCAGGGGATTTGCACTGGTTGTATTCTACCCCGGAAACCACACGGGCATTATATTTACATAAAAGTTTGACATTCAAGATTTTATTAATTCCATTTCTCGGATAACCAAACGGCTTTCAAACTTCATACACATACATCTATAGATGAAAGCAATATACGTTCCTACCAAAAGTAGGTCAATATGATTCCCTTGGTCTACTTTAAGCACTTAATTTACCTTTAAGTTTTTAGCTCGACTGATCAGAGATCAGCAGAGCTTATGCCGTGGTGCGGTGTCCTTCTGTCTGTCCGTAAACTTTTATTTGTAGCGACTACTCCTCCGAAACTACTGGATGGATATTCATGAAACTTTACAGAAATGTTGCCCATGAAGTCTAGTTGATCCTAGCAAAAATTCATGTTGATGTGAAATCCAAGATGGCCGCCAAAGCTAAAAATAGATTTTTAAAATACAAGTTTGTAGCGACTACTTCTTGAAAACCATAAGTGATATTGATATGGGACTTTTTCTAAAATGATCAGCATGACATGATGTTGGTCGTTGTCAAAAATCGTTTTGATTTGACGTTAAACATTGCTGCCAGTGGCCATCTTTGTTTATATAGAGTTATATTGTAAAAACTTGTAGCGACTACTCCTCTGAAACTACTTGGCGGATTTTCATGAAACTTTACAGGAATGTTGCTCGTGATGTCTTATTGATCCTAGCAAAATTTCAGGTCGGCCCGAAATTCAAAATGGCCACCACAGCTAAAAATAGATTTTTAAAAGGTAAGTTTGTAGCGACTACTTCTTGAAAACTATAAGTGATATTTATATGGGACTTTTTCTAAAATGATCAGCATGACATGATGTTGATCCTAGACGAACATTATTTTGATTCGACGTTAAACATGGCTGCCAGTGGCCATTTTTGTTTACATAGTTATATAGTAAAAACTTGTATCGACTACTCATATGAAACTACTTGATGGATTTTCATGAAACTTCACAGGAATGTTGACCTAGCTATCAAAAATCTATCAGTAGAGCTTCAAGGTCATTGACCTCTTGTTTTATTTTAAGACCATTACTCCGATTGCCATACAGCATTCAAACTTCATTCGCACACTTAACATCTACAGGACAGAAACATGTTTCTACTAAGTGAAGGTCAGTGATTCATGCATGACTTTTGGCCATAGTTTTGTAACAAGAGCTTGTGTCGAGCCTAAATACTCGTCATTTGGACATGCAGGATTTCCAGGAAAATATAAAATGAAACTTTTTCATATTATTGATACTATTATTAAGTGTTGGGTAATGTTTTGAAAAATTAATTGATTACAATATTACAATATTTATATATAATTATGCTAATGATTTAACAATTAATTTTCACTAAAAGATGGTCTATTTCTTAATGAATATTGTTGAACTATTGAATTTTATTGTCAACAGTTGATGGTGCTGCTGTCCTGTTACGAGCCCTTGAACCAACAGAGAACCTCTCGGCCATGAGCAAGTTACGGACAGCTAATGGCAAAGATCCCTCATTGTTACTGAAAAAGGATGGCAAGGGACTTTGTAATGGGCCTTCAAAACTGTGCCAGGCTTTAGGGATAAAGAAAACCTCTTTTAACCAGGTTGACCTGTGCACATCTACTGATATATGGCTGGAAAAGGGGGAAGCTATCGACTCATCGAAGATCGTGGAATGTAAAAGGATAAATATCGACTACGCTGAAGACTGGGTCGATAAACCTTTACGATTTTACATTTTAGGAAACAATTTTGTTAGTGTCAGGGATAAAGATGCAGAGAAAAGGAATGCCTCTGTCGCGTAGATATAACTGGATGTTAGCTTCATCCTACAAAGTGTCTGTCTCTGAATGGTAGCTGGATGTTAGCTTCATCCAAAGAATGACTGGCTCTGTCTGGTAGATATAACTGGATGTTAGCTTCATCCACAGACTGACTGGCTCTATCTGGTAGATACAACTGGATGTTAGCTTCATCCCACACACTGACTGCCTCTGTATAGTAGATATAACTGGATGTTAGCTTTATCCACAGACTGCCTGCCTCCGTCTAGTAGATATAACTGGATGTAGGCTTCATCTAGATTGACTGTCTCTGCCTGGTAGATATAACTGGATGTTAGCTTCATCCACAGACTGACTGCCTGTCTGGTAGATATACCAGGATGTTAGCTAAGTCCAATAGTTTATCACATATTGATTTTCATGGTGACCTGGACCCTACTGACCATAAAACAGACAGGGGTCGTCGTTTGACCAAGAAGTGTATTTGCATAAAGTTTCAAGATTGTAGGGCTTATGTATTTCGCGTTATTGCTCGTCAGAAAAGCGTGTCAACTGTGGGACGCAATAGCTGATCCCAGTACACCACTCAAACTTTGTTTTGCTGGGGTATAAATTTAACAGATTTAATTCATGATGCTTGAATAACTAGAAAGTAGGAGACGCTATCTCTAGCAGTAGAAACTATACAATCCAATGACGAGAACTGATGAATGCATGTATATTATTGTTTGTTGATAATTAGGTATAGAAGTATACTATTATAAATGCACTGTAGGAATTATAAACAAAATAAAATATAAACAAATGTTTTGGAAACATTTTATTATAATTCAAATTGTGAGAAAATGTTTTAATACTCTTGAAATCATGAAACAATGTTATATATTAAAACACTGTTAAATAAAATAATGACACACAATGCAATATTAAACACATCAATAAATTAGTAAAAGTAATTTGTCATATGCTCAGTATGGCATTACTACCAACATCCCAGATATTGAACCTTTCACAAAAGGTTCTTTTATCACATAACTATAGTGACTGTGTGGGAGTGTAATTAAGCCGTGACATATTTATCCTACTACACTAGTGTAATAAACATGCAAACGAAGGCGGAATCATCGTTCAATCTTTTCCGTTCAGCTCGCTGTGCATCATAATTTCCTTGTCGTTTTTTGTAACTGTTTAAAATGCCGGCTTACAGAAATCAATGAGGTAGTTCCATTGTTTGGTGTCATATGGAGAAGACCGAGTTTACATATGATATCATCATACAAACATACGATGCCATCAAATGACCATCTTATTTATAGGCAGCCACATTTATGATGCTTTACTGGAGTTCTGCTACAATAGAAACTAACATCGTGCCTATTTAATATTGAATTTATTAAACTCGTTGAGAATATATAGAGGATCTTGCCGAGTATCCTACCTTTTTATCCACAAGTGTATTAAAGTCAATAACACACGTCACGAATGTAAGATTCTGTTTATCACATAACCCACCTACGACGTGATAGTTTCAATTTAATGTTGTCAATTTTCCTTAGATACGGCGGCAATTTGTAAAGCAAATCATGACGTCATTTTGTTGTTTACACAACGTCGCTACGTAATGCGTTCGCCTTACAAATAATGCGACGCCTTAATATATTATTTAATATTGAATTTATTAAACAAAGTGGACAAGTCTAATCAATTCAATATTAAACAGGCACTCATGTAAGATTTATCTGGATATATGTTCATATCTAAAACCTGCATTAATCAACACTTAAAATGCCAAAAGTTGAGTACGATACAAGTCAAATAATTTGTTTATGTTGGAAACTCACTAAATTTAAAATGGCTGAAAAAAGTGTCGATATTTACAGATGGCCAGAGGAATACAGAACTGGTTCTACCCATGAATAAGTGGGTGGTGTGCCTCCAACTGGCCTAACATGTGCTAAAAATGAGGTAAAACATTATTCAAACAAACATCAAAATGGCTGAAAGGAAGACACTGGCAAATACAGACATTTAATATGCCCAGCTGATAGAGCTGACACATACATTACATAGAATTGTATACCTAATGGTTAGTTGGCATAAAAAGGCATATACTAATACATGCAAGTAAAATAGGAATTATTTGGTGGTACATATGCTGTATAAAAACTTTCAGAATTGCTGTTTTGTTATTCATCACCTTTAATAGTATTGTCAGATGTTGAGTTTGGCCAGGAACACACTTATTTTTAGCTCACCTGAGCCGGAGTCTCAACTTACTTGAATTAAACTGTCAGTTGTTATAAAATTCAATTGTGTATAAGTTACACTGTATAATTTTCCACTTGCTTGCTTTAGTTTTTAAAGTTTTCTTAATATATTTTAAAACTCCATTTCCTATGCTCCTGTGAGGCAGGGTCACTATACATTAATATATCGACCCTGTGTGAGGGCACCGTGGTCTTAAGGTAGCGTGCTTGTATTGTCTGGTTGTGTGTTTAGAGATGCCGCCATTGAACGTTGTGCTTGTAGCCTTACACAAGTCACACCCATGGTTTCGTCTGTCGGAAGGTGACATGGGTGGGTGATCCCATGTACTGGAGTCTATTCTCTATGTATATAAAAGAAGCAGCAGAATACCATAGACAGTTTGAGCAGAGTGATCCCAGATTTCTCCATAACATCTCTTGAAACAGCTCTAGGATATAATGTAAACAACAATTAAATTCAAAGATGGCCTCACTCCTCTCTACACTCACAGCTCTACTCCATCTTGCGTATCTCTTCTCAGGAACATCCAGTAGTCTTTAAGGGGGCCAGCAAGACTACTCGATCACAGATTTCAGCAGTGGCCCCCAACACATAAAATGAGTGGGACCTCTCCCAAACCACTGTAAGTTAGTGTTCAATTAATCCCAAGCCATAATCCCTTTGCTCCCTCTTTCCCTTGCTCTCGCGTTGCTGTGTCACCCCATCCAAGTATTTCAATTCTATTCATAACTTATTTCAATTCTATTTTTAACTATCAGAAGTTTCCTGAAAACATTGTAGCTGGATCTTGGTATGTACACAGAATTAAAACGTCCCTAAATTTATCAATCAACGTCAACAATTGCGATCGTCTTAAATTTTCAAAATACATTATTTCTTCTATATGGTTCTTGCCGCTAAAATATGGAAATAACCTGAAAATAAAGGTAACAGAATTAATCAAATGATAAAAACAAACGATATACTTTAAATTTTGTGAAAACGTAACTAATGAGAGTATGCATTACATGGAAAGTTTTACAGACTGATTTAAATATGTTAATCCAGTCAGGGCAATAAAACTTACATGGGAACCCAAGAAGGCACTTTTAAAATTGAACACCTACCCATAGATGCAAAATTTAGTTTAAAGCACAAATTTCAGAATATACTCGTTAGAGGCCAGTTTCCGTCCAAGCCCAGTTTCCGTCATTCTCATTTAAAAAACATTTTTTTACACTGCAAATTACTTACGCGATGTCACTTATTGTCAGATGTTTATAACTGAAGATTGGAAACAGGAAAAACAATCAAAAAGTAAATAAGTGGTACAAAAACGAAAGGGATTTCTCCGGAAAATGTGTTTACTTCCTAATATGGCGTTGGGGATGCGCATGCATACTGCCGCATATTAACTATTAAAAAAATAACACTGTAATGACGTCATATTTTTATCACTCTACCATGATTATATAGTTTAACCAAAGAGAAGCAACTTGTACATCCCGGATCTGTTTGATTTACACAGAGTTACCCATCTTTACTGTGTAAATGTCGTCGTTGAACCTTTTACATTGACGTTACCAGGCGCATTGTTATAACGATCGAGGTGACTGATGGAACAATGCAAACATACCATTTTCACAATGAAATTGTTGAATAGACTTGCAAACAAGTTTCTAATTCATAAAAGTTTACTGTATCTTGATCTAGTTGAATCTATCACTCGATAAAATACATGACGGAAACTGGGCTTGTAAACAAAATGATTTCTCAGTTTTAGTCTATTTATAAAAAGGTCACGTGCCACTTCGATAATTTATATAAAACAAAATTCTTTGGTATCAAATTTCCAGGAAGAGGTAACCTAATAGAAAATAGAGAAAAAATTGTCAGGATACATAGATTTGTCTGAAAAATTAGTTTATGTTTACATAAGTGACGGAAAGTGGCCCCGACAAGTAGGGTTTACCCATAGATGTTTAAATTGCCTTCCTGGGGTCCCGGGTATGTTTTAATGGAATAGCCCTCATTTGAAACTGATTTCCCAATGTAATATTCTAAGACTGATGCTTCAAGGGATTCCAACCTTCTATTGGTGAGACCAGCTTAATAGCTGAGTTGTGTTGGCCATTGTGCTATAAAGCTTCACAGGGGTCTCTGTCCGACACAGCTTCCAACTCCACTTACACTATGTCTCATTGATAACATCCTCATATTCACAACGTCCGAGTGAGGGTGATTGCATAATATCAGTATAACCTACAACCTGACATGTCAAATGAGACTCCATGGCTACATGTAATATATGAGAGCTGTGTGCTTTGTGGTTTCAGAGAAGAAGGTTTTTTAAGTTTTTCCCTATACAAGTCTATGTAAAATGTGACCCCTGGGACGGAGCCAAATGTGAACCGAGGGTCACCATTTGAACAAACTTGGTAAAGGACCATAAGAGTATAGTAAATGCAAAATATTAAACCTCTGGCTCTTGTAGTTCCAGAGAAAATTTGTTTTGTTCCTATATATATGTCTATATAAAACTGTGACCCCCGGGGCGCGGTCAAGTTTGACACCACGGTCACCATTTGAACAAACTTGTAGAGGACCATAAGCTTATAGCAAATGCAAAATATTAAACCTCTGGCTCCTGCAGTTTCATGTGTTTCCTATATAAGTCTATGTAAAACTGTGACCCATGGAGTGGGGTCAAATTTTACCCAAGGGTCACCATTTGACAAACTTGGTAAGGACCATAATCTTATAGTAAATGCAAAATATTAAACCTCTGGCTCTTGCAGTTTCAGAGAAGATTGATATGCACAACTACACATCTTACCGATGCTTCCTGCCAAATCAAATCAATAAAAAACAAACAAACAAAAACAAAAATTTAAAAAAAAAAAAAAAAATGAAATTGAAAAAATCAATCAATAAATAACCCAAATTAAAATGATTTTTTTTTTTTTTTTTTAAAAACTGTTACCCCCGGGCGCATCCAAATTTGACACCAGGGTCACCATTTGAACAAACTTGGTAGAGGACCATAAGCTGATGCTACATGTAATACATGAGGGCTCTGTGCCATGTGGTTCCAGAGAAGAAGATTTTTTTCAGTTTTTCCCTATACAAGCCTTAGTAAAACTGTGACCCCCAGGGTGGGGCCAAATGTGACCAAACCCCCAGGGTGCAGCCGAATGTGACCAATGGGTCACCATTTGAACAAACTTGGTAGAAGATCATAAGCTTATAGCAAATGCAAAATATTAAACCTCTGGCTCTTGCAGTTTCAGAGAAGATTTTTGAAGTTTTTCCCTATATATGTCTATGTAAAACATGTGACCCTTGGGGCGGGGCCAAATGTGACCCGAGGGTCACCATTTGAACAAACTTGGTAAATGACCATAAGCTTATAGTAAATGCAAAATATCAAACCTCTGGCTGTTGTAGTTTCCGAGAAGAAGATTTTTTAAGTTTTTCCCTATACATGTCTATGTAAAACATGTGACCCTTGGGCCGCGTCCAAATGCGACCCCAGGGTCACCATTTGAACAAACTTAGTAGAGGACCGTAAGCTGATGCTACATGTAATACATGAGAGCTCTGTGCCATGTGGTTCCTGAGAAGAAGATTTTTTTCAGTTTTTCCCTATACAAGCCTATGTAAAACTGTGACCCCCGGGGTGGGGCCAAATGTGACCCCTAGGTCACCATTTGAACAAACTTGGTAGAGGACCACAAGCTTATAGCAAATGCAAAATATTAAACCTCTGGCTCTTGCAGTTTCAGAGAAGAAGATTTTTAAAGTTTTTCCCTATACATGTCTATGTAAAACATGTGACCCTTGGGGCGGGCCAAATGTGACCCGAGGGTCACCATTTGAACAAACTTGGTGGAGGACCACAAGCTTATAGCAAATGCAAAATATTAAACCTCTGGCTCTAGCAGTTTCAGAGAAGAAGGTTTTTTAAGTTTTTCCCTATACATGTCTATGTAAAACATGTGACTCTTGGGGCGGGGCCAAATGTGACCCGAGGGTCACCATTTGAACAAACTTGGTAAAGGACCATAAGCTTATAGTAAATGCAAAATATCAAACCTCTGGCTGTTGTAGTTTCCGAGAAGAAGATTTAAAAAAAAAATCCTATATAAGTCTATGTAAAACTGTGATCCCCGGGGCGGGGACAAATTTGACCCCAGGGTCACCATTTGAACAAACTTAGTAGAGGACCATAAGCTGATGCTACAAGTAATACATGAGAGCTCTGTGCCTTGTGGTTTCAGAGAAGAAGATTTTTTAAAGTTTTTTCCTATATGTCTATATGAAAAACATGCAAAACCTCAATATACAAACTTTGGACCCCCGGGGCACGGCCATTTTTGACCCCGGGGACATTATTTGATAGTCTAGGCGTTGGCGATCATTTTAAAAGAAAAACTGTTGAAATCTGTCCAGCGGTTCTGGAGAGGAAGATTTTTTAAGGTTTCGACCATATATGGTAATGGCAGCCATCTTGGATGCAGCGCTGACCTAATTTTAACAAATCTAAAAAGCATTCATCTAAGGATCATCCATGTGAAGTTTGGTCAAAATTAGCCATGCCGTTCCTGAGGAGAAGTCGTTTGAAGAAAAGTTAACGGACAACAGACAGACAGACGACAGACAGACGGACGACGGACAACAGACAACACACCATCCCATAAGCTCTGCTGGCCATTGGCCAGTAGAGCTAACAAGAGGCCCAAGAGGGCCTGTTTACGCTCTACTGGCTGAACAGCCCTTATATCAAGGGTTGTCGACATAAAATTCCCATCAGTACTTCTTTTAAAATATTGCAGAAACAACAGGGCTAGGACGAACTTAGATCGCTCACCTGGTAATCATGGGCAATAAGTCTGCTGTGACTGGCATGGGTATTTTTTAATTTGTCCCACTTTCTTCTATGAATGACATTTCATAAAAATGGGTGGGGGGTTTATATTAACATTCTTAACAAATATGGTAAAGATCAGATAAAAAATGAAGTAACTACAGATTTAACAAAGGGAAATACAATATAGCATTTTTCAACAAATCAAGGGCCATAACTTTGTTGTTACTAACAATATCTAGCTGGTTTCGAACTTGTCCAAGATTTCATTGATATATCATAAAAGATCAGCGAACTGGAACAAAAGCACGACATGCACACAGAGAAACAGATAACCAGCGTATTTGCGTAAATACCCAATTAAAATTAGTGAATACCCAATTAAAATTTAAATGCAGGGTATCAAAATGCATACAAAAAACCCTTTACGCAAATAAATTTTTGATCGTGCGTATCGCATTTTCACTCAATTTGTACATTGGGTTAATAATTTAGTAGTGTGTGACAGTCTACTTTCGGTTACAAAAGGCACAACTGCACATTCAGTATTTAAGACAAATCGTCCTATTCAGAAACGGTAAATTGGACGTTTGAAACGAGGTTTTCCAGCTCTACCACACTGTCTGGTTCTCGTCCCCAACTTCACAGTATACTGAACGGGAACCAGAGTATCGCGCACCTGACTTCAAAATCAAGCGTCTGGCGTTTTTGATGAAAAATGGCGAAGAGAGGTCGCAAAAAAGTAATTTGTCAACGTTTTCGCAGAAAAACGCAATCCACAACTATTTTCAACCATCAAGCTCTACGTCAAAAGCGCAGAACATAGCTAGGTCAATACTGAACGATGTAATTGGCGACTCTGTGACAGGCAGTCATGATATTGCGCTGAAAATCATCAATGAAATTGTGGACAGTGCATTTCAGGTACTGAGCAGCTGAGTAGTTCTAAATAAGCCAAAATGAAATTTTTAGTTATATTTTCTTTCTATAGCCAATGCTTGACAATAAGTACAAAATGGTAAATATTGGTACACATTGAAAAAGGGCAATTTACTATCAATACCCAATTATATTAAAATCAGTGGGTATCCGGAAAAAAAATACCTAATTAGAATTCAAAATACCCATTTTTTAAAAAAACAGTGGGTATTTACCCAATTGATGCAAAAGTTATCTGTTTCTCTGGCACAACTAGACATCTTATCGATGCTTCCTGCCAAGTTTCGGCGAAATCCAACAAGGCGTTTAGGAGGAGAAGCATCGACAAGAAATTTAAAGTAAAAATGTGAAGGGGGCCGTTACTCCATCAGAAATCAACGAACCGGAAAAAAATGCAATAGGCACAACTAGAAATCATAGCAATTCTTCCTGCTAAACTTGGTCAAATCCAACATGGCGTTAACAAAAAAAAAATGGAAAAAAAAGTAATTAAAACAAGAGGTCAATGACCTTGAAGCTCTACTGATTGATTTTGATTTCAGGAAGTAGTCGCTACAGACTTGTTTTTTGAAAATCTATTTTTAACCGTTGCGGCCATCTTGAATTTCCGGCCGACCTGAAATTTTGCTAAGATCAATAAGACATTAAGAGCAACATTCCTGTGAAGTTTCATGAAAATCCGTCAGGTAGTTTCATAGAAGTAGTCGCTACAAGTTTTCATTATATAACTCTATGTAAACAAAGCAGCCATGTTTAAGGTCAAATCAAAACGATTTTCGACAAGGACCAACATCATGTCATACTGATCATTTTAGAAAAAGTCCCATATCAATATCTCTTATTGTTTTGAAGAAGTAGTCGCTACAAACTTATTTATTTTAAATCTATTTTTAGCTGTGGCGGCCATCTTGAATTTCCGGCCGACCTGAAATTTTTCTAGGATCAACTAGACATCAAGAGCAACATTCCTGTGAAGTTTCATGAACATCTGTCAAGTAGTTTCAGAGGAGTAGTCGCTACAAGTTTTTACTATATAACTCTATGTAACCAAAGATGGCCACTGGCAGCCATGTTTAACGTCGAATCAAAATAATTTTCCACAAGGATCTGCATCATGTCATGCTGATCATTTTAGAAAAAGTCCCATATCAATATCACTTATAGTTTTCAAGAAGTAGTCGCTACAAACTTATTTTTTAAAAATCTATTTTTAGCTGTGACGGCCATCTTGAATTTCCGGCCGACCTGAAATTTTGATAGGATCAATAAGACATCAAGAGCAACATTCCTGTAAAGTTTCATGACAATCCGCCAAGTAGTTTCAGAGGAGTAGTCGCTACAAGTTTTTACTATATAACTCTATGTAAACAAAGATGGCCGCTGGCAGCCATGTTTAACGTTGAATCAAAACGATTTTTGACTAGGATCAACATCATGTAATGCTGATCATTTTAGAAAAAGTCCCATATCAATATCACTTATAGTTTTCAAGAAGTAGTCGCTACAAACTTATTTTTTAAAAATCTATTTTTAGCTGTGACGGCCATCTTGAATTTCCGGCCGACCTGAAATTTTTCTAGGATCAATCAGACATCAAGAGCAACATTCCTGTAAAGTTTCATGACAATCCGCCAAGAAGTTTCAGAGAAGTAGTCGCTACAAGTTTTTACTATATAACTCTATGTAAACAAAGATGGCCGCTGGCAGCCATGTTTAACGTTGAATCAAAACGATTTTTGACTAGGATCAACATCATGTCATGCTGATCATTTTAGAAAAAGTCCCATATCAATATCACTTATAGTTTTCAAGAAGAAGTCGCTACAAACTTGTATTTTAAAACTCTATTTTTAGCTTTGGCGGCCATCTTGGATTTCACATCAACATGAATTTTTGCTAGGATCAACTAGACTTTATGGGCAACATTTCTTTAAAGTTTCATGAATATCCATCCAGTAGTTTCAGCTGTGAAGTCGCTACAAGTTTTTACTATATAACTCTATGTAAACAAAGATGGCCGCTGGCAGCCATGTTTAACGTTGAATCAAAACGATTTTTGACTAGGATCAACATCATGTCATGCTGATCATTTTAGAAAAAGTCCCATATCAATATCACTTATAGTTTTCAAGAAGAAGTCGCTACAAACTTGTATTTTAAAACTCTATTTTTAGCTTTGGCGGCCATCTTGGATTTCACATCAACATGAATTTTTGCTAGGATCAACTAGACTTTATGGGCAACATTTCTGTAAAGTTTCATGAATATCCATCCAGTAGTTTCAGCTGTGAAGTCGCTACAAGTTTTTACTATATAACTCTATGTAAACAAAGATGGCCGCTGGCAGCCATGTTTAACGTTGAATCAAAACGATTTTTGACTAGGATCAACATCATGTCATGCTGATCATTTTAGAAAAAGTCCCATATCAATATCACTTATAGTTTTCAAGAAGAAGTCGCTACAAACTTGTATTTTAAAACTCTATTTTTAGCTTTGGCGGCCATCTTGGATTTCACATCAACATGAATTTTTGCTAGGATCAACTAGACTTTATGGGCAACATTTCTGTAAAGTTTCATGAATATCCATCCAGTAGTTTCAGCTGTGAAGTCGCTACAAATAAAAGTTTACGGACAGACAGACGGACAGACGGACAGACGGACGGACGGACGACGGACTCCGCACCACGGCATAAGCTCTGCTGATCTCTGATCAGTAGAGCTAAAAAATGAAAAAAAGGATGAAAAATGAACACCCTATCGTCTTAATGAGGCAAAATATAGCATTTTTAACTAAATTAAGGGCCATAACTCCACCGTTACTGGTCCGAACTGGCTGGTTTTCAAACTTGTCTGAGCTTTTATTGATATTAACAATCTGTTAAAGTTTGGTAAAGATTGATGAAAAATGAAGGCCCCATTGTCCTAACGAGGTAAAAGTAGGTCAAGGTCATCGATGAAATCCATGCGTCCAAAAAGATGGACTACCTAAGACACAAATATTTTGTCTTCCAAAGATTAAGCTATAAAACATCTAATGCATAATTACAGTTCATGAGAAAGTGATGTAAATTTAACAATTAAAGTTATCTGCCCTTTGCTTGGATGGTGAAGGTCACATCCAAATTAGTTTTTTGACACGTTGTGATGTACTATCCAAGAAACAACTAGTTTGAAAGGTCTAATGCATAAAGTTTGTGAGAAGGTGACCTAAACACAAATGTTGAAGGTAAAAATTATTATTTCCCCCTTGCTTGGAGGGTCATGGTCACATCCACATTTGCTTTGTGACGTTGCTATGTACCACTCAAGATACAACTATAAGCAAAGTTTAAAGGTCTTAGTGCATATAGTTTGTGAAAAAGTGACCTAAATGTCAAAGTTCAAGGTAAAAAGTATCAGGTTATCTGTCCTTTGCTTGGAGAGTCAAGGTCAATTCCACATCTGCTTTGTCAAGTTTTGATGTACCACCCTAGATACAACTACAAAAAAAGTTTGAAAGGCGTAGTGCATACAGTTTGCGCGAAACTGACCTCAACGCAAACGTTGAAGGTAAAATTATTAAGTTATCTGCCCTTTGCTTCGAGGGTCAAGGTCATTTCCACATTTGCTTTGTCATGTTGCGATGTACCACTCAAGATACAACTATAAGCAATGTTTTAAAGGTCTAGTGAATACAGTTTGTGAAAAAGTGACCTAAATGCAAAAGTTGAACCTAAATATTATTATCTGCCTTTTGCTTGGAGGGTCAAGGTCACTTCCACATTTGCTTTGTCACATTGTGATGTACCACCCAAGATACAACTATAAGCAAAGTTTGAAAGGTCAAGTGTATACAGTTTGTGAGAAAATGACCTAAACACAAAACTTGAATGTTGACGCCTATGTCTCTTTTTTTCCTTCGAAAATGCGAAACAAAAATGAGTCTTGAATAAAATGGAAATTGGTTAAAGTATTTTAGAAGTTATGGTAAATTAAAAATAGCAATTTTACCATACTGAGCCTATGACGTAACTGAAAATATATAATTGTGTGCATACCCTTTGATCATAAGGCATAAAACAAAAAGAACATTTGTTTTGTCATAAATAACAGATTTTTATGTTTTCACTCATGCTTTGCATTCATGAAAATATAAAGTTTTCTCACTTTTCGATGAAATAACATCTGTTATTCACCCCAAAACAACAAATAAGGTCTATATAATTCATTGGCAACAATCTGACCATTTATATACTACCTGACAAACATCCGCAAATCATCCAGGACTTTGGCGGCTGGAATGTTCATTATACACTCTTTCTCCTCTGCAGTCAGGTTGGCAAACACAGATTCCTGCATCAACCAGTAGACCTTGTTTTCCTCCGACATTAGAGAGCTGTCTGTGTTGAACTCCGAAGAGGGACTCTTGGACAGCTGGGCCACCAACATTCCGGGAGTGCTCAGTGTAAAACTCTCATCACTTGTCACTGCAAGAGAACACAGAGTTTTATTTTGATTAAAAACACTAAGAAAATGTGTTTTCTAAGGCTAGTGAAATGTCATTTAGACTATGGTAATTCTTTTTTCTTTTTTTTTGGTCGAGGCAAACCACCCGTTCCTGGGTGGAACCATGACCTCCCGCCATCTGTAAGAATCGACACTTTCTCACTTGAAAAGTCGAGCACTCTGTGGGATTTGAACCCGTAGCGATGAGAGGCGAGAAAGTTTTATTTACTTAGACGCAGTAACTTTACTATCCCGGCAACGGAAGCGCTTAGTGAAATGTGAACAGAAGTTTGAAACCTTAATGATGCATATACAAATGTATTAGTGTGCTTACAAGTGGGTCAGTATTTGCCATTTATCAGTCGATGTACTATACAGCATACTTATTTTTCACCAAAGCATGGCTAGTTTGAAACTCAGACAAGGAATATTATGTAAGAGTAGTTTACATTTCTGATACATGGATTATTCCAAAGTACTCTGGTTTAAAACTATATTTGGAGCTATAACATACAAATAATATTTATTTGAGGAAGTAGATGGGAAGTAGATGTTTTAATACTTTGCCTTCATATCTACTGGAGGTCAGTCTGTGCTATAAGTGAAGATTTGATGCCACTCATTATTACATAACTTGCAGTGTCAGAATGTTATAAAGCTGTGATATAAAATTTATATCATAGCTTTATAACATTCCGACACTGCAAGTCATTAAAAATATCATACAATAAATGTGGAAATTCCACGAAAACCAGCTTTCCATTTGAAATGCTATTACATTACCAGTAAGGCCAGACTTTTTTAATTTTTAGGTTTACCGACCCTCTGACCCAAATTATTGCCGAAATAAAAAAAAAAAATTGCCAAAATCAAATAAAATAAAATACAAAATTTTAATAAAAAACTATTTTAAAAAAAAAGCTTAACTGGCTTGACTGGGACAGATATTTTGATTAGCCAGAATGCGCAGTTAATTTTAGACTTTAATACATGGTTTGGGGTTTTCTATCCGTCAGTTTGTCTGTCTGCATACAACAGTTTATAAGACCACAAGGTGAAATTTCATGAAGCTTGCAACAAATAATCAAAATAAACCATAATAGATTGCCTTTTAATTGGCTTGTTACCTTGAAACTAAGATTAAAGTAATTTAATACTATTATACAATCTTTTTTCTTTTAGACGCCTTTGTGGGTATGTTTTCATGATTTTTAAAAAAAAAAAAATTCCCTCCTCCTATCCTTCATTTTTCCAGAAAAAATCGGTAAACCTAATAATAAAAAAAATGGCCTAAGATGAAAATGAAGTTACAAAAGTTTTTTTCTACAAAATAACAGCAAATTACATAAATGAAGTTGTTGAAGTTCTAGTATTAATGTGATATAAACAGTGTACAATATAGAATAAATAGAATGACATGTGAATCACAAACATTAATGTATACACAGTTAATGAGGACTGTAAAGAAAGAAAAGGTATGTTATTAAGGCACATGCATGTAGCAAGTTTTTTTGAAATATATCATTTCTAAGTTAAGTAACTGAACGGAAATTGTTTTTTCTATTTTTAGTTACAGTGAACTTGACCCCAAATGCAATCCCAAGCTTCCCTTCCGTATAAAATACATACACAGCATGTTTTGTTTCAATATTTCATTCCCAACTAAAGTTAATGAGCAGAAAACATTTTTCTATTTTTAGTAACAACGTCCTTGACCCCAGTGACCCCAAGTGCATTTTCAAACTTCCCTTCGATATAAGCTACCTGCATAGGAAGTTACATTCTAATATCTCATTCCTTACTTAAGTTATTGAGTGGAAACTTTTATTTTTATTTTTAATAACAGTGACCTTGACCTTGAACCCAGGGACCCCAAATGCAACCCCAAGCTTCCTTTCCATATAAGTTACCTACCCTGCAATTCATTTCTAACAAAAGTTATTAAGCAGAAACTGTTTTTTCTATTTTTAGTAATAATGACCTTGACCTTGAACTCAGTGACCCCAAATGGTATCCCAAGCTTTCTTTCCATATAAGCTACATACCCTGCAAGTTTCATCGCAATATCTCATTCCTAACAAAAGTAAACTGTTTTTCTATTTTTAGTAACATTGACCTTGACTTTGAACCCAGTGACCCCAAATGCAACCCCAGGCTTCCTTGCCATATAAGCTACCTACCCTGCAAGTTTCATCGCAATATCTCATTTCTAACAAAAGTTATTAAGCGGAAACTATTTTTCTATTTTTAGTTATAGTGACCTTGAACCCAGTGACCCCAACTAAAATCCCAAGCTTCCTTTCCATATAAGCTACCTACCCTGCAAGTTTCACCGCAATATCTCATTCCTAACAAAACTTATTGAGCGGAAACCATTTTTCTATTTTTAGTAACAGTGACCTTGATCCTAGTGACCCCAAATGCAATCCCAAGCTTCCTTTCCAGGAATAAGCTACATACCTTGCAAGTTTCATCGCAATACCTCTTTCCTAACAAAAGTTACTGAGCGGAAAGTAAGAGTTTGACCCCGCACGCACGCACACCAAAACTAATTGAAACGAATCTCGTAACCAGTGTTTTCCAAGGAACACTAGTGTAACGAGAACTATCACTGAAGGTGAAGAATACCCCCCGCTTAAATTCTAAGTCAAACAAAGGGACATATTTCTGTAATAAATTAGGCAGTCAACAATGGGTGATGTACACAGTACAGGGACATAAGGTCATCAGTTGTTATGTGTATACAATTTGGGAACAAACCATTGAAACTGTTTAAAAATACAAGTAATAACGAGAGAAACACCTGTTGGCATTAAATCCGGGTTTTCCATAATATGAAAGATGAGTCATTTGAATAGTGTATGCAAGATGTTCACAACAGATTTTAATTTCTTTTCAACATACAGTATTTCTGATATAATTTTTTTCAAGTTACTGCTGGACTGGAGGTAAACTTAAAACAAATTCTAAGTAAAGAAAATAATTAGATAATTAGAATCTCACATTTCTGCCTATTTCTTAGTGACTTATTAAACTCGTTAGATAAAACTGATATGTTACTCGGCAGAGACTTGCATCATAAAATGTTATCCACCTCGTTTAATAAATTCTATATTAAACAGGCACTCGTGTAAGATTCTCTCTATACATGGTAAATCTGATTCCAAGGTTTTATTTGTGTAAATTTGTTTTACTACTGTCTGTTGCATCTCATCGTGTGTGTATAAGCGTTTATTTATCCTCGCTGTATTGCACTAAGCATTTTAGCGAGCAGACCTCGGTTTTAAAGTCTCATCCGAAGGACTGGTAAGGTAGGAAAAACTATTGAAATATTTCGATAATTAACCCAAATTCGGTCCTGGCTGGGATTGAACGCGCGATCCCTGGGTTACTAAGCCACAATGCTAACCATTACACCACGGCGCTACCTTTGTCTCATCTGTCTAAAATATTCAGCATGTATTGAAAGAGAACTGAATTGAATACTGTTTAATGGCTCATCAACACATATGTTAATTAAAGCCACCCCAGAGACAGGGGAAGGATACTATAAGAATCTTTTATGGGTATCCGGTGAAGATAGGAAATTCCAACCCGAGGTATGTGTTTTTATTGGAACCGAGGCTCTGCCGAGGTTCCGATTAAAACACTTATACCGAGGTTCCGATTAAAACGGCAAGGTTCTGCCGAGGTTCCGATTAAAACACTTATACCGAGCGTTGGAATTCCTTATCTGAACAAAATACCCATGATAGATTCTTTTTCTTACATATCAGAGACATGTTGTGCGTTGACGCCGCCAGCTACTAACGTTTCGCATGTTTTTCTGCATACCGGATGTTGGCACGCGTGAATTTTATCTCGACCCTAGGGTGAGATAGAAATATCTAGCCCCGGTAAAATGACAGATATCCTTATCCGGTATGCAAGAAATAGGAATCTGTCCTTCTCCCCTACACTAACTAACCAACAGATGCATATTGTTCTGTCACGTGCTCAGAGGATAGACTCCCATATACGGGTATGCTTAGTTTATGTCCCCATATGACGGAAGAGGCTAAGGGAACATGTTTTGCCCAAGAACACACAGACAAAACTCAGCGGTACTGGGAAGCTTGAATCCTCTGGATTTCAAGTCCACTGAGCTATCCACTGGGCCACGCCAGCCAACCATGTAAACAAATTAAATTTATAAACAATCATTCAACTATACCTGAAGCAGCGTCTGAGAAGCTGGGCGACCGTTGTAGTCCTCCCTCCAGGGGGATGCCCCACTCCTCATGTAAAATCTGCATCTTTGTTGTTTCTTCCGTCGACACTTTCTGTTGATTCCTTTGTCGTAAGGGCGGAACAAAGAATATGTAAGTGTGAAGCTGGACCAATAGGTGGCGCTGTAACATCCACACCACAACTCGAACTTTCAGGTCCTGTTTGCAAAAAGGTTAAAAGTTCATTTGGCAGATCACAATAAGCGGAAGGGTCTGAGTAAGTTTTAATCTGACTAGCAGGGAATAAACATTTTAAATTACAAGTTTCCATAAACCAGAATTTCATTATTTTTATAGATACATCAGCAGTTTATCATTCAGTATAAATAGTCCATTATTTATAGATGTCTACAGAGGTTTAATTACACCCTGCAAATTATTGTTCCAATAGTTAAAGTAGTGCAATATTTTAGAAATAGAACATTGTTTACAGTAAATTATCATGCATTATATTATGATTTTGGAGCTCAATTGAACAGAAGGGTGAGTGAAATTATTTGTTTACAATTGAATGCCAAATAGTGATATTAATTAAAAACAGATTGCTTTAAATACAAGAAAAGTGCATGATAGAGAAATCTTTCTTACTCTACTAATGGATATCGCTTTATGTCATTGTAACACCAACAAATCGACACACTTTCCTAGGCCACGTGCACAAATTCCAATGTAACATCAGATTATAATTTGATATTTCAAACTAGACTTAAAGTATGGGTCTATAAAACTATAAAAGCGTCTCTGTGGCCGAGGGGTTAATGATGTTGTGTTGTAAACCTTCTCGCCTCTCACTGCTGCAGGTTCGAATCCCACTGGGAGCTCGACTTATTAGGAAGTGTTGATTCTTACGGATGGCAGGTGTACAGTACTGATTCAGCCCAGGAAAAGTCACAAAAAATCGACCGTCATATATAACCTTACGTGTTGGCGCAAAACACCATTCAAACTTTACTACTATAGGCGTTAATTACACCCACTAGCTGAGCTCAGCTTTAATTGGAAGTTGCGCTTGTAGGAGGATGTAAGCTTTAATAGTTTTTAACTTTGTAGTATACAGCATTAAAGTTTTAAAAGGTTGTATTATACCAATATAATATTATCTGGTGTAGTCGACTCAGTCTAATATGTTTCAGCTTGCGTTATATAGCCTACCTGAGAGCCTGGTTGGTTCAGGGCATTCTGAGTATCTCGCAGCTGTGTAGGGAATGAAAACTCTGACAGTTCTGCGGGCAGTGAACGACCTGGAAACTGCTGTGTGAATGCTTCCACCAGTGAGGATGACCTAGAAATTAAAACACGTTTAGAAGAGTTAAAGACTGTCATAGAACACTATTATGTAGTTTGTTACACAATTATTTATGACCTTTTTTTCATAACCTAGAGGGTAAGACAGTTTGTACGTCATTTTTTATTTGGATTCTTGTGAGGTGCCATGGAATCACAATCCCTTTTTTGGAAAATATACCCGACATAGCTGTTAGACTTCCATTTGTTCACGTATACTCAGCAAAACCTTATAACGAACACATCTGATTCTCCTTCTATTTTCAATGTAATTAATCGGTATAATTGGCTGATAAAAATGTGTACTACAAAAGTTTTTCATCTTCATTTTTTTTTTTATTTGAAGAAAAACAATTAATCATGCTATGCATACATGTGGAACAATGGTAGCATGTCATAATCTGCAGAACTGAGGGCTTCTTTATGCTGGGTTCTAACAAGGTTAAATAGAAATGGTATTTTCTCCTTTTAGATTGTAAGATGAATTCTTTTTTGCTTAAAATCACACAAAATATTGACAACATTTTACAGCTAAAATTCACTTTAACCAATCAACAGTACCACATATTATACTGAAAATAGATGGAAAACTGGACGTTGCATTACAAATTAGTTTAGTTTATGTAAACGTGTGGTTTCTGGCATGTCACTTAAGTGATGGAAGAATGTAATTTCAACCAGTGTGGGTCATGTGTTATAAAAGGCAATCAAATGGAGTATTTACAACAGCAGTTGCTGAAATCAGATGGAGTATTTACAACAGAATTTGCTGCAATCAAAAGGAGTATTTACAACAGAAATGCTGCAATCAAATGGGAGTATTTACAACAGAATTGCTGCAATCAAATGGAGTATGTACTACAGCATTTGTAGAAATCAAACAGAGTATTTACTACAGACTTCGCTGCAAACAAATTGAGCGTGTACTACAGAATTTGTAGCAATCAGATGGAGTATTTACAACAGAACTGCTGCAATCACATGGAGTATTTACAACAGAATTTGCTGCAATCAGATGGAGTATTTACAACAGAATTTGCCCCAATCACATGGAGTATTTACAACAGAATTTGCTGCAATCAGATGGAGTATTTACAACAGAATTGCTGCAAACAGATGGAGTATTTACAACAAAATTGCTGCAATCAGATGGAGTATTTACACCAGAATTTGCTGCAATCAGATGGAGTATTTACAACAGAATTGCTGCAATCAATTTGAGTGTTTACAACATAATTTGCTGCAATCAGATGGAGTATTTACAACATAATTTGCTGCAATCAAACAGAGTATTTACAACAGAATTTGCTGCAATCAAATGGAGTATTAACAACAGAATTTGCTGCAATCAAATGGAGTATTTACAACAGAATTGCTGCAATCAGATGGATTATTTACAACAGAATTTGCTGCAATAAAATGGAGTATTTACAACAGAATTGCTGCAATCAGATGGAGTATTTACAACAGAATTTGCTGCAACCAACCAGAGTATTTACAACAGAATTTGCTGCAATCAAACATAGTATTTACAACAGAATTTGCTGCAATCAGATGGAGTATTTACAACAAAATTTGCTGCAATCAAATGGAGTATTTACAACAGAATTTGCTGCAATAAGATGAGTATTTACAACAAAATTTGCTGCAATCAAATGGAGTATTTACAACAGAATTTGCTGCAATAAGATGAGTATTTACAACAAAATTTGCTGCAATCAAATGGAGTATTTACAACAGAATTTGCTGCAATCAGATGGAGTATTTACAACAGAATTTGCTGCAATAAAATGGAGTATTTACAACAGATTTGCTGCAATCAGATGGAGTATTTACAACAAAATTGCTGCAATCAGATGGAGTATTTACAACAGAATTTGCTGCAATCAGATGGAGTATTTACAACAGAATTGCTGCAATCAAAGGGAGTATTTACAACAGAATTTGCTGCAATAAGATGAGTATTTACAACAAAATTTGCTGCAATCAAATGGAGTATTTACAACAGAATTTGCTGCAATAAGATGAGTATTTACAACAAAATTTGCTGCAATCAAATGGAGAATTTACAACAGAATTTGCTGCAATCAGATGGAGTATTTACAACATAATTTGCTGCAATCAAATGGAGTATTTACAACAGAATTGCTGCATTCAAATGGGAGTATTTACAACAGAATTGCTGCAATCAGATGGAGTATTAACAACATAATTTTCTGCAATAAAATGGAGTATTTACGAAAGAATTGCTGCAATCAGATGGAGTATTTACAACAGAATTTGCTGCAACCAAACAGAGTATTTACAACAGAATTTGCTGCAATCAGATGGAGTATTTACAACAGAATTGCTGCAATCACATGGAGTATTTACAACAGAATTTGCTGCAATCAGATGGAGTATTTACAACAGAATTTGCTGCAATCAGATGGAGTATTTACAACAGAATTGCTGCAAACAGATCGAGCATTTACAATAAAATTGCTGCAATCAGATGGAGTATTTACACCAGAATTTGATGCAATCAGATGGAGTATTTACAACATAATTGCTGCAATCAAATGGAGTGTTTACAACAGAATTGCTGCAATCAAATGGAGTGTTTACAACATAATTTCCTGCAATCAGATGGAGTATTTACAACATAATTTGCTGCAATCAGATGGAGTATTTACAACAGAATTTGCTGCAATAAAATGGAGTATTTACAATAGAATTTGCTGCAATCAGATGGAGTATTTACAACAGAATTTGCTGCAATAAAATGGAGTATTTACAACAGAATTGCTGCAATCAGATTGAGTATTTACAACAGAATTTGCTGCAACCAACCAGAGTATTTACAACAGAATTTGCTGCAATCAAACATAGTATTTACAACAGAATTTGCTGCAATCAGATGGAATATTTACAACAAAATTTGCTGCAATCAAATGGAGTATTTACAACAGAATTTGCTGCAATCAGATGGAGTATTTACAACAGAATTTGCTGCAATCAAATGGAGTATTTTCAACAGAATTGCTGCAGTCAGATGGAGTATTTACAACAGAATTTGCTGCAATCAAACAGAGTATTTACCACAGAATTGCTGCAATCAAACAGAGTATTTACAAGTGTGAAGTTATCAGTCCATTCCGCTTGTATCTCAATGTATTGTAAAGAGGGCATGCCTATAATTTTTTTATTTCTGTTGAAGCCATACTCGTCGGGGGCCACTTTCTGTCATTTATATAAACATAAACTAATTTTTCAGACAAATCTATGTATCCTGACAATTTTTACTCTATTTTCTATTAGGTTACCTCTTCCTGGAAATTTGATACCAAAGAATTTTGTCTTATATAAATTATCGAAGTGGCACGTGACCTGTTTATAAATAGACTAAAACTGAGAAATCATTTTGTTTACAAGCCCAGTTTCCGTCATGTATTTTATCGAGTGATAGATTCAACTAGGTCAAGATACAGTAAACTTTTATGAATTAGAAACTTGTTTGCAAGTCTATTCAACAATTTCATTGTAAAAATGGTATGTTTGCATTGTTCCATCAGTCACCTCGATCGTTATAACAATGCGCCTGGAATCGTCAATGTAAAACAATTTTACACTGTAAAGATGGGTAACTCTATGTATATCAAACAGATACAGGTTGTACGATTTGCTGCTCTTTGGTGAATTATATAATCACGGTCTATTTAACTGCGTCCACTGAAGAGTGATAAAATTATGACGTCATTACGGTGTGTTTTTTTTAATAGTTTATTAAGCGGCAGTATGCGCGCGCATCCCCAACGCCACTTAAGGAAGTAAATACATTTATCGGAGAAATCCCTTTCGTTTTTGTACCTCTTATTTACTTTTTGGTTGTTTTTCTTGTTTCCAATCTTCAGTTTTGAACGTCTGACAATAAGTGACATCGCGTAAGTAATTTGCAGTGTAAAAACGTTTTTTAAATGAGAATGACGGAAACTGGGCTTGGACGGAAACTGGCCTCTGACGAGTATGGCCAGTTTTGTGCTGGTGGATAAGTCAAGCCCTACGGACTTGTCTATGTATGATGTATTATACCTACACATGAGTATTGGCCATGGGTGACAGTACATACATGTTGGTCTCACACAGCGGGTAGATGATGATGGCCTTGGCCCAGTATACGAGGTGACAAACCAACTGGAACACCTGTTCATGTATACAGTAATACAAGATAGTTTAAATGTTGTAATAAAGAACAGATTATAAACTAGAACTATTAATGAAGGTGATGAATACCCCCGCTTTATTTTATTCTAAGTCAAACAAAGGTCCATAAGTCTGTAATAAATCAGGCAATCAACCATGGGTGATGTAGAGGGACATAAGGTCATCAGCTCTTATGAGTATATGAAGTTTGGGAACTATTTGAGAAATGCTACTAAAAAAAAAAGTGTTTCGCGACACGATGGGACAGAAATGTGTTACACGCCAGGACAGGATGCGACATAACGTTACAGACAACGCTTTTCAACCCTACTTCATTTTGTGAAACGGGGGTATATTAAGAAATTTCACAATTCATTTTTGTGAACCAAGAATTCTAAAACTTAATCAAAGCTACAAAAACACACCATTACAAGGCTTTTACTACATTTAGTACATTTGGCACATTTAACAGCCAATATTTTATTCACTTATATCAAAGTTTTCCACACAAAAAAAATCTTTAGACCATCCTGCCCTTGGCCTTTTTCTACAGTATGGATAGGGATTGTCTTTCCTTAACAACAAATTATACAGAAAGTTTGAAGTAGATATAACTTAAGTAGTTCCAAAAATCAATTTCATAAGAAGTCAGAATCATATAGCACTTTATAACTGGATTCAACACTGACCACTCGATACCACACATGCTTAGGCCAAACAAAACAAGAGGTCAATGACCTTGAAGCTCTACTGATTGATTTTGATTTCAGGAAGTAGTCGCTACAAACTTGTTTTCAAGAAATCTATTTTTAACCGTGGCGGCCATCTTGAATTTCCAGCCGACCTGAAACCTGCTAGGATCAATTAGACATTAAGAGCAACATTCCTGTGAAGTTTCATGAAAATCCGTCAAGTAGTTTCAGAGTAGTAGTCGCTACAAGTTTTCATTATATAACTCTATGTAAACAAAGATGGCCGCTGGCAGCCATGTTTAACGTCAAATCAAAACGATTTTCGACAAGGACCAACATCATGTCATACTGATCATTTTAGAAAAAGTCCCATATCAATATCTCTTATTGTTTTGAAGAAGTAGTCGCTACAAACTTATTTATTTTAAATCTATTTTTAGCTGTGGCGGCCATCTTGAATTTCCGGCCGACCAGAAATTTTCTAGGATCAACTAGACATCAAGAGCATCATTCCTGTGAAGTTTCATGAACATCCGTCAAGTAGTTTCAGAGGAGTAGTCGCTACAAGTTTTTACTATATAACTCTATGTAACCAAAGATGGACACTGGCAGCCATGTTTAACGTCGAATCAAAATAATTTTCCACAAGAATCAACATCATGTCATGCTGATCATTTTAGAAAAAGTCCCATATCAATATCACTTATAGTTTTCAAGAAGTAGTCGCTACAAACTTATTTTTTAACAAGAGGTCAATGACCTTGAAGCTCTACTGATAGATTTTTGATTGCTAGGTCAACATTCCTGTGAAGTTTCATGAAAATCCATCAATTAGTTTCATAGGAGTAGTCGCTACAAGTTTTCATTATATAACTCTATGTAAACAAAGATGGACGGGCGGCCATGTTTAATGTCAAATCAAAATAATTTGACAAGGATCAACATCATGTCATACTGATCATTTTAGAAAAAGTCCCATATCAATATCACTTATAGTGTAGTCGCTACAAATTTTTACTATACAAACTCTATGTAAACAAAGATGGCCACTGGCGCCCATGTTTAATGTCGTATCAAAATAATTTTCGACAAGGATCAACATCATGTCATGCTGATCATTTTAGAAAAAGTCCCATATCAATATCACATACAGTTTTCAAGAAGTAGTCACTACAAATTTATTTATTTTAAATCTATTTTTAGCCGTGGTGGCCATCTTGATTTTCCAGCCAGCCTGAAATTTTTCTAGGATCAACTAGACATCAAGTGCAACATTACTGTGAAGTTTCATGAACATCTGTCTAGTAGTTTCAGAGGAGTAGTCGCTACAAGTTTTTACTATATAACTCTATGTAAACAAAGATGGCCACTGGCAGCCATGTTTAACATCGAATCAAAACGATTTTTGACAAGGACCAACATCATGTCATGCTGATCATTATAGAAAAAGTCCCATATAAATATCACTTATAGTTTTCAAGAAGTAGTCACTATAAACTTGTATTTTAAAATTCTATTTTTAGCTTTGGCGGCCATCTTGGATTTCACATCAACATGAATTTTTGCTAGGATCAACTAGACTTCATGGGCAACATTTCTGTAAAGTTTCATGAATATCCATCCAGTAGTTTCAGAGGAGTAGTCGCTACAAATAAAAGTTAACGGACAGACGGACGGACGGACGCCGGACGCCGCACCACGGCATAAGCTCCGCTGATCTCTGATCAGTTGAGCTAAAAATCTATTTTTAGCTGTGACGGCCATCTTGAATTTCCAGCCGACCTGAAATTTTTCTAGGATCAACTAGACATCAAGAGCAACATTCCTGTGAAGTTTCATGAACATCTGTCAAGTAGTTTCAGAGGAGTAGTCGCTACAAGTTTTTACTATATAACTCTATGTAACCAAAGATGGCCACTGGCAGCCATGTTTAACGTCGAATCAAAATAATTTTCCACAAGGATCAACATCACGTCATGCTGATCATTTTAGAAAAAGTCCCATATCAATATCACTTATAGTTTTCAAGAAGTAGTCGCTACAAACTTATTTTTTAAAAATCTATTTTTAGCTGTGACGGCCATCTTGAATTTCCGGCTGACCTGAAATTTTTCTAGGACCAATTAGACATCAAGAGCAACATTCCTGTAAAGTTTCATGACAATCCGCCAAGTAGTTTCAGAGGAGTAGTCGCTACAAGTTTTTACTATATAATTCTATGTAAACAAAGATGGCCGCAGGCAGCCATGTTTAACTTTGAATCAAAACGATTTTTGACAAGAATCAACTTCATGTCATGCTGATCATTTTAGAAAAAGTCCCATATCAATATCACTTATAGTTTTCAAGAAGTAGTTGCTACAAACTTGTATTTTAAAACTCTATTTTTAGCTTTGGTGGCCATCTTGGATTTCACATCAACATGAATTTTTGCTAGGATCAACTAGACTTTATGGGCAACATTTCTGTTAAGTTTCATGAATATCCATCCAGTAGTTTCAGAGGAGTTGTCGCTACAAATAAAAGTTTATGGACAGACCAGACGGACGGACGCCGCACCACGGCATAAGCTCTGCTGATCTCTGATCAGTTGAGCTAAAAATAGGTGTGTTTCCTACTGCATGCTTTGAAAAAAAAGGGTCGGTAGGTAGGCATTTTCTTTTCTTTCTTTTTTTTTTGGAGCAAGATATTGTGAGATTCTACATGCATTTATCTCATAAACCCAGCTGAAAGTTGCTCTGTGATGTCAGTTTACTTCGATATATTGTGATAAATCATTGTTTTTTTGTTTTTTTTGTTTTTTTTAATTTTTTCATAAAAAGTTTTAGTGTCGGCCCCTTAAAAATAGGGTCGGTCTGGCCACCGGAAACACAGGTATTTTTTTGTTTGGCCTTAGTGAACTTCCTTACCTCACAGAGAATTCATGTGTGAAGTTTAGCGTAGAAGTAATCTAGAAATGAATGGACAACATACCATAATTCATCCCACCTTTTAACCATGTAAACAACAACTTCGTGATATTATTGATAATGACAACTGGTCGGCAGATCAAATTGTTTCAGTTATTTTTTAAAAAGGATGATACAGAAGTTTGGCTACTTAATCAATACTTGTTATGTGAACATCTAAAACAAACCTGAAACAGACTAAGATCTGCCTCGAGTGCAAGCGTCTGTAGACTGCGTAACGGATTGGCCACCTGGACCAGTCTACTGAGGGCAGGGGTACAGTCTACAGGAAGTGATTCCAGCAACGTTGTCTCTTCTTGCAGTAACAACATGCCATGGTATGGTCTGGTCAGGTATATAATTACATTGCATCACTACTGATTAACTGTTGCATTGTGATTTGAAGGGACACACGTCAATCATGAATTATTACGGTAAATACGCTTTAAAATCAGCACCTTGATTTTAAAACCAATATAATTTTGACTTTAAACCTGCTTAAATATAATTAAATAACCAGCTAACACAATATCAGTTAATAATTTTTCTTCATTATTTTTAATGAAATCAATAGGTTTGAAATATTATTTGTGATATAAACAACAATTAGTAATATGCAAACACATTTACTTGGAACTATTAAAGTAATTCAATGAAATATGGGTTCTTTTATATTATCAAGGACTCTACTGGCTAAATTCATAACGATCAGGCCTGAAATTCACCAACCATTCTTTAAACTATTCTAAGACTTAAGAATTTGTTCACAAATAAAACTATGACCTTCAAAGATAAACAATCGTAAGAAGTTGCTATTTATTAGTATGCATCATATGTATGCATAGCAGCTTGTTATGAACGTTTATTCTGTAAACTAATAGAAATATTTGTGATTGAAATTTGCATTCTTGGGCTTAAGTCTAAGAATATTCCCAAGAATGGTTGGTGAATTCCAGGCCTGGTAAGTAACTTATGACCAAATGAGCATGAAGACAGGGCACGAAAATAAATGAAAATTATACAGCGCGATTGGTAATTGATACCTAAGTCAACGGGAGTTTAAGTTCTACATAGAAATTATTGTGTACAATGTGTTGTTTATACATGAACCTCACTTAAAACAAGAGTATTCACAATGACAAAAATACAGAATATAAAATCATATTAAGACTTTGACAAAGTTTAGTAAAGTTCAATGAAAAACAAAGGTGCTAAAATATGGCATTTTTTGCTAAATCAAGGGCCATAACGATGTTTATTATCATATATATAAATTATATAGTGTTTTTTTTTTTACTATTCTATTTTTTATCAATATTAAGACAAATAATGGTCAAGATCGTATGCAAAAAGAGGGTGCTAGAGCATGACATCGAGAAGTTATAGGATTGTGGATGGACAACAGACAACAGACCATGGCATAAGTCATTTCAATTGGATGGTGGACGGACAACAATGGCATAAGCCCTATTGGCCATTGGCCAGTAAAGCTTTAAATATTATACAATATTCTTGTTTCCTTTCTATATTTTAAACACAGTTTTACACAATATCTTCGACAAATACTTCCAATATCAACAAGTAATAAAAGCATTGCCAAATTATTGGTTCTATATCCTAATTTTTATGCATTTAATGTTAGTTAATGGAAGGATGACTAGTATGTGTAGCTCACCTGAGAGACTTGAGACACTTCTGTATAGACTCAGGCTGTAATAGAACACCAATGCCAATAATTATTAAGTAAAATAAATGCCATGCATGTTAAAGGGACACACAGCAATCTTGATATTTTTAAAACGAACAGTGTCCTCAGGGCTTTTTTTCCTTCTAAAACATGGGCCGAAATTCTGCTACTTCACAATTCAAAATTGGTCTCTTTTTTTTTCACAATTGTGGCCAATTTTTTTCACAATTTAAAAAAACAAACAAAAAACATAAAAAAATTTTTTTTTGGTAAACATTATTTCCCCATCTAACTTTCTCAATATTGTTTTGTTTTGGATACATTTACATTAGACAGTTTATCTAAAATGTAACATATTATGCTGAATAATTGTACATTTGTTTTACAGTGTCCTCCTCCCACAAAAACAATGTATGTATGTATTGAGTAATATTGCTTTTAGCAATTAATCTTTCAATACTTTTTTTCACAAATCAGACAGTTATCGCGCTTTTTTCCCCCACAAAATGACCAGGCCAGGGAGTCTTCACAATTTTTAGAAAAAAGCCCTGGTCCTATATAGTACATCTATGAAACTTTTCATATTTGAAAATCATTAGTAACTAGAACGAATTCGACGGCACAGCCATCGTTAAATACCCATGTTTTATTCACACAGGTCACTTCCCCCGCCCACAACCCCACACAGTACAGTATATACAATGTAATCCCTTCATCAAAATGTTCATTTGAAAAATAATTTTTAAATAAACTGACCACCTGTTACCCTCCACCCAACACCCACCCACCCCCTCCAACCCGAACCCCAGAGAAGACGTCCGAGTTTTAAATAATAAATCATTTGACATGCTGTGTATCTCTTTATTAGATCGACTATTATAGCAATTAATGTGCAAAAGTATGAAAAAATGACACCGTAATTGCATTATTAGTGTATTTGATGCCCCTTCCTCCAGGCCCAACTATAACATAGGAGGAAACAAATGTATACAGTGTAATCCCATCATAATGTTTCATTTAAGACATAATATTAAAAAAAAAAAAAAAAAATTTTTTTTTACCTCAAATCCCACCCGCCTCACCCACCCTGAGCAGGGCAGACGTTCCAGTTTGCGAAATATAAAAATCGTTTGATATGTTGTTTATCTTTTATAGCCGATTACATATACCAAGTTATGTGCAAAAATATGAAAAAATGACAGTGTAATTGAATTTTTAGTTTATTTGACCTTTTGACCGCCCCTGGGCTCGGAGCCGAAAATAAGAGTGCTCTTGCACGCCGTCATCATGTGGTGATGTCATACCCCAAGTTTAGTTGAATTCCGTTCAGCGGTTTAGGAGGAGATGCGGTAACGGACAGATGGACGGACAGGCGGACGGGCGAACAAACGGAGGCGATTTTAATATACCCTTTTTTTTCCTCAAAAACGTGGGTATATAATTATTTGAAAAAATCAAAGATTGTAGTGTGTCCCTTACAAATATATGCCAGTGTTTATGTCAGTATGTAGTGTGTCCCTTAAACATATATGCCAGTGTTTATGTCAATATGTAGTGTGTCCCTTACAAATATATGCCAGTGTTTATGTCAGTACGTAGTGTGTCCCTTAAACATATATGCCAGTGTTTATGTCAATATGTAGTGTGTCCCTTACAAATATATGCCAGTGTTTATGTCAGTATGTAGTGTGTCCCTTAAACATATATGCCAGTGTTTATGTCAATATGTAGTGTGTCCCTTACAAATATATGCCAGTGTTTATGTCAGTACGTAGTGTGTCCCTTAAATATATATGCCAGCGTTTATGTCAGTATGTAGTGTGTCCCTTGCAAATATATGCCAGTGTTTATGTCAGTATGTAGGGTGTCCCTTAAACATATATGCCAGTGTTTATGTCAGTATGTAGTGTGTCCCTTAAACATATATGCCAGTGTTTATGTCAGTATGTAGTGTGTCCCTTAACATATATGCCAGTGTTTATGTCAGTATGTAGTGTGTCCCTTAAACATATATGCCAGTGTTTATGTCAGTATGTAGTGTGTCCCTTAAACATATATGCCAGTGTTTATGTCAGTATGTAGTGTGTCCCTTAAACATATATGCCAGTGTTTATGTCAGTATGTAGGGTGTCCCTTAAACATATATGCCAATGTTTATGTCAGTATGTAGTGTGTCCCTTAAACATATATGCCAGTGTTTATGTCAGTATGTAGAGTGTCCCTTAAACATATATGCCAGTGTTTATGTCAGTATGTAGTGTGTCCCTTAAACATATATGCCAGTGTTTATGTCAGTATGTAGTGTGTCCCTTAAACATATATGCCAGTGTTTATGTCAGTATGTAGTGTGTCCCTTAAACATATATGCCAGTGTTTATGTCAGTATGTAGGGTGTCCCTTAAACATATATGCCAATGTTTATGTCAGTATGTAGTGTGTCCCTTAAACATATATGCCAGTGTTTATGTCAGTATGTAGTGTCCCTTAAACATATATGCCAGTGTTTATGTGCAGTATGTAGTGTGTCCCTTAAACATATATGCCAGTGTTTATGTCAGTATGTAGTGTGTCCCTTAAACATATATGCCAGTGTTTATGTCAGTATGTAGTGTGTCCCTTAAACATATATGCCAGTGTTTATGTCAGTATGTAGTGTGTCCCTTAAACATATATGCCAGTGTTTATGTCAGTATGTAGTGTGTCCCTTAAACATATATGCCAGTGTTTATGTCAGTATGTAGTGTGTCCCTTAAACATATATGCCAGTGTTTATGTCAGTATGTAGTGTGTCCCTTAAACATATATGCCAGTGTTTATGTCAGTATGTAGTGTGTCCCTTAAACATATATGCCAGTGTTTATGTCAGTATGTAGTGTGTCCCTTAAACATATATGCCAGTGTTTATGTCAGTATGTAGTGTGTCCCTTAAACATATATGCCAGTGTTTATGTCAGTATGTAGTGTGTCCCTTAAACATATATGCCAGTGTTTATGTCAGTATGTAGTGTGTCCCTTAAACATATATGCCAGTGTTTATGTCAGTATGTAGTGTTTCCCTTAAACATATATGCCAGTGTTTATGTCAGTATGTAGTGTGTCCCTTAAACATATATGCCAGTGTTTATGTCAGTATGTAGTGTGTCCCTTAAACATATATGCCAGTGTTTATGTCAGTATGTAGTGTGTCCCTTAAACATATATGCCAGTGTTTATGTCAGTATGTAGTGTGTCCCTTAAACATATATGCCAGTGTTTATGTCAGTATGTAGTGTGTCCCTTAAACATATATGCCAGTGTTTATGTCAGTATGTAGTGTGTCCCTTAAACATATATGCCAGTGTTTATGTCAGTATGTAGTGTGTCCCTTAAACATATATGCCAGTGTTTATGTCAGTATGTAGTGTTTCCCTTAAACATATATGCCAGTGTTTATGTCAGTATGTAGTGTGTCCCTTAAACATATATGCCAGTGTTTATGTCAGTATGTAGTGTTTCCCTTAAACATATATGCCAGTGTTTATGTCAGTATGTAGTGTGTCCCTTAAACATATATGCCAGTGTTTATGTCAGTATGTAGTGTGTCCCTTAAACATATATGCCAGTGTTTATGTCAGTATGTAGTGTGTCCCTTAAACATATATGCCAGTGTTTATGTCAGTATGTAGTGTGTCCCTTAAACATATATGCCAGTGTTTATGTCAGTATGTAGTGTGTCCCTTAAACATATATGCCAGTGTTTATGTCAGTATGTAGTGTTTCCCTTAAACATATATGCCAGTGTTTATGTCAGTATGTAGTGTGTCCCTTAAACATATATGCCAGTGTTTATGTCAGTATGTAGTGTTTCCCTTAAACATATATGCCAGTGTTTATGTCAGTATGTAGTGTTTCCCTTAAACATATATGCCAGTGTTTATGTCAGTATGTAGTGTTTCCCTTAAACATATATGCCAGTGTTTATGTCAGTATGTAGTGTGTCCCTTAAACATATATGCCAGTGTTTATGTCAGTATGTAGTGTGTCCCTTAAACATATATGCCAGTGTTTATGTCAGTATGTAGTGTGTCCCTTAAACATATATGCCAGTGTTTATGTCAGTATGTAGTGTGTCCCTTAAACATATATGCCAGTGTTTATGTCAGTATGTAGTGTGTCCCTTAAACATATATGCCAGTGTTTATGTCAGTATGTAGTGTGTCCCTTAAGCATATATGCCAGTGTTTATGTCAGTATGTAGTGTGTCCCTTAAACATATATGCCAGTGTTTATGTCAGTATGTAGTGTGTCCCTTAAGCATATATGCCAGTGTTTATGTCAGTATGTAGTGTGTCCCTTAAACATATATGCCAGTGTTTATGTCAGTATGTAGTGTGTCCCTTAAGCATATATGCCAGTGTTTATGTCAGTATGTAGTGTGTCCCTTAAACATATATGCCAGTGTTTATGTCAGTATGTAGTGTGTCCCTTAAACATATATGCCAGTGTTTATGTCAGTATGTAGTGTGTCCCTTAAACATATATGCCAGTGTTTATGTCAGTATGTAGTGTTTCCCTTAAGCATATATGCCAGTGTTTATGTCAGTATGTAGTGTTTCCCTTAAAAATATATGCCAGTGTTTATGTCAGTATGTAGTGTGTCCCTTAAACATATATGCCAGTGTTTATGTCAGTATGTAGTGTGTCCCTTAAACATATATGCCAGTGTTTATGTCAGTATGTAGTGTGTCCCTTAAACATATATGCCAGTGTTTATGTCAGCATGTAGTGTGTCCCTTAAACATATATGCCAGTGTTTATGTCAGTATGTAGTGTGTCCCTTAAACATATATGCCAGTGTTTATGTCAGTATGTAGTGTTTCCCTTAAACATATATGCCAGTGTTTATGTCAGTATGTAGGGTGTCCCTTAAACATATATGCCAGTGTTTATGTCAGTATGTAGGGTGTCCCTTAAACATATATGCCAGTGTTTATGTCAGTATGTAGTGTGTCCCTTAAACATATATGCCAGTGTTTATGTCAGTATGTAGTGTGTCCCTTAAAAATATATGCCAGTGTTTATGTCAGTATGTAGTGTGTCCCTTAAACATATATGCCAGTGTTTATGTCAGTATGTAGTGTCCCTTAAATATATATGCCAGTGTTTATGTCAGTATGTAGTGTGTCCCTTAAACATATATGCCAGTGTTTATGTCAGTATGTAGAGTGTCCCTTAAACATATATGCCAGTGTTTATGTCAGTATGTAGTGTGTCTCTTAAACATATATGCCAGTGTTTATGTCAGTATGTAGTGTGTCCCTTAAACATATATGCCAGTGTTTATGTCAGTATGTAGTGTGTCCCTTAAAAATATATGCCAGTGTTTATGTCAGTATGTAGGGTGTCCCTTAAATATATATGCCAGTGTTTATGTCAGTATGTAGTGTGTCCCTTAAAAATATATGCCAGTGTTTATGTCAGTATGTAGGGTGTCCCTTAAAAATATATGCCAGTGTTTATGTCAGTATGTAGTGTGTCCCTTAAACATATATGCCAGTGTTTATATCAGTATGTAGTGTGTCCCTTAAAAATATATGCCAGTGTGTATGTCAGTATGTAGTGTGTCCCTTAAACATATATGCCAGTGTTTATGTCAGTATGTAGTGTGTCCCTTAAAAATATATGCCAGTGTTTATGTCAGTATGTAGTGTGTCCCTTAAACATATATGCCAGTGTTTATGTCAGTATGTAGTGTGTCCCTTAAACATATATGCCAGTGTTTATGTCAGTATGTAGTGTGTCCTTAAACATATATGCCAGTGTTTATGTCAGTATGTAGTGTGTCCCTTAAACATATATGCCAGTGTTTATGTCAGTATGTAGTGTGTCCCTTAAACATATATGCCAGTGTTTATGTCAGTATGTAGTGTGTCCCTTAAAAATATATGCCAGTGTTTATGTCAGTATGTAGTGTGTCCCTTAAACATATATGCCAGTGTTTATGTCAGTATGTAGTGTGTCCCTTAAACATATATGCCAGTGTTTATGTCAGTATGTAGTGTGTCCCTTAAACATATATGCCAGTGTTTATGTCAGTATGTAGTGTGTCCCTTAAACATATATGCCAGTGTTTATGTCAGTATGTAGTGTGTCCCTTAAACATATATGCCAGTGTTTATGTCAGTATGTAGTGTGTCCCTTAAACATATATGCCAGTGTTTATGTCAGTATGTAGTGTGTCCCTTAAACATATATGCCAGTGTTTATGTCAGTATGTAGTGTGTCCCTTAAACATATATGCCAGTGCTTATGTCAGTATGTAGTGTGTCCCTTAAACATATATGCCAGTGTTTATGTCAGTATGTAGTGTGTCCCTTAAACATATATGCCAGTGTTTATGTCAGTATGTAGTGTGTCCCTTAAAAATATATGCCAGTGTTTATGTCAGATCTTTTAGTGAGCGTCAGATAGCGCCCCCTGTTGGATGCAGGAGTAGATTACTCACTGCTGTTATTTATCAGGGACTTCCACCTAACATCAAATAATAATTCATTTGAGTTAGATTGTATGGCATAAATTTATAAACAAATACTCAATTTACAATTATTAAAAGCAACTTTCGAAACAAAACTTTGTCTACCACCAAATTACTGGTCAATAAATATGACTGGTTTTAAAGTGACATCCAAATCCCCTCCAGTCTGTTTCAGCAGGACTGCTGTTAATTAATTGTGACAATATTGCCTTACATCTATCTTCAGTGCCTTGTGTCCCGCCTGTATGTAGTGTAGCCTGTGTGGCAGACAGAAATTAATCTCTATCCAGTTATTCACATAGAAATGTACAACACCTTGATCATTAAGGCTGCAAAATAACAAACAAGGCAATGTTAGAGTTAACTACTAAATCATGGTTATTTGAGAAACAGTATATAAATATTGCATCCCAGTGAGGGTGACAGTGGATATTGTCAACCCGAGTAAAATAATGTTGACTGAGGCGAAATCGTACCCATATGTGTATGGGAATTTTACGTGGGGTTTTACAGTGAGGTATAATAATCAAAATATTGCCCATGAGGTGGCCCTGGTCACCATAGCATCCAAAGAATATCGAGGAAATAGTTTTTACTGTTCCCCAAATAGCATACTGCCTCACTTATTACGTTGTTGTTCTTTTAAATCACATCATGCAGACAGTTTTTTTAGTTCAATTACATTCACTAGAAGGGTATTCCATGGGACACTGGTTTTGCCTTTCATGTGCTTATTTTAGCAAGGACAATTTAACTATAAAGTTTGAGGACAGGGGGTACAATTCTTCATGAATTATGGAGCAGAAAACATTTTTAAACTGATAGTTTATGAAAAGCAGCATAACTCTGCATTGAATAATTGATAAGGAAAAACTGTATAAAGCTTCACGACCATAGGTCAATATGAGCTAGGTTAGGTTGCCGGTTAAATTTTTAAGAAATGGGGCATAATGCTGAAATGCAATTCCTAATTATTGGACATGTCAATGGCAGAATAATAAGCGAAGAACTGTATAAACTTCCATGACCATAGGTCAATAATTTATGTTATACAAGTTATGCTTTGTGTGGTGTTAAACATCATTTTTCATCACATCTGAGGCTACTGTATGAATGCAGACAATTTTTTGGTGGTTGTTGCAGACCACCCACTAATTCCTGGGTGGAAACGGTACTTCCTGCCATGTATAAGATTCGACACTATCTGCCAAGTTGTAAGCTAGGTTAGGTTGCAGGTTAACATTTTATGAAAAAGGTTATAACTCTGCCACATTAAAAATTCAGTGAAGTGTGCAAGTATGTAAAGTTCATTCTCACTGACCTTCTTTAGTTCATTCTCACTGACCTTCATTAGGTCATTCTCACTGACCTTCTTCAGGTCATATTCACGGACTCATTCTCACTGACCTTCTTTAGGTCATTCTCACTGACCTTCTTTAGGTCATTCTCACTGACCTTCTCTAGGTCATTCCCACTGACCTTCTCTAGGTCATTCTCACTGACCTTCTTTAGGTCATTCTAACTGACCTTCTTTTAGTAGAAACATGTTATCGAAAAGTTAGTGTGTGCGAAGTTTGAAAGCTGTAGAGCTGGCTGTTATTGTGTAAGAAAGCGACTAAATTAACAGAGTAAGAAAAGTAGGTCAGTGCCATACTTATTGACCTGGTAATGGTAGGAACATACTGCTGGCATGTTGATGTAAACAGGTGTGAAGTTTGAAAGCTTCCGGTATCTGAGAAATTGAACTTGAATGTAAAAAAAACTTGAATGTAACACTATATGCCTGCTCCACTTTTGTGACGGGGAATAAAAATACTGGAAGGAAAATGGAAACATTTCTAAAGCTATGGTTAAAATATTATTTTGAGTGACTGGCCAGAAGCTTTTTATCCAAAATGGAGACATAAAATCAAGGGGAGGTAACTATGCAGCTAGCTTTCACCACAGGACAGAGGGGTATGAATTCCTCAACGGTGTGGGAATATTCCAACCATGAAAATAAGCAAGTTATTATAGCTTATTGTTGAAAGAACGGATACTGAAAATATTACCTGTCATAAATTTGGTTCAGTTGTTTGGCAAGTTGACTTTTTCGTAGAATATTCTCAAATGGAGATTCAAACGAATCTGCAAAACAATAAAAATCCCCACTTCACTTGTCACCCATCACAAGAAAGTATAAATGCATGCTATTAAATGATTTGACAAACAACAGGGAAAATTCGGGTATAAATTCAGACACACTTTAATATAGCTTCTTAAATAATTGGGTAAATCGCTCTCAAACATTATTGTTTTTTTCTATTAATACATCCCTCCACTTACGTGCTCCTTTTCTGAGGTAAAAATCATGAAAAACATCTACCACTTAACAGGAAATGAGACATTAGGAATCTCTTTACAATTACCCCTATGCAGTATATAGCCAGTTGGTCCAAGACAGACGTAACAATGACAAACAGGATGTGCTATTGAAAATCTAAGGTTTCCCAAATTTCCCCTATCCGTTTTCTTTTATAATCAAGAGTCAAGATCAATTTAAGCAAAACAGTTTCCCCTCTGGCTTATTTTTTCTTTGCGCCACCACTTGCGCCAAATGTGAGAAGTTGGAGCCAAATTAGAAGAATTGGAGCCAAATAGCTCCAGTGACAATATACATTCATAAACTATAAATACATTCATATACTACATGTATATAGAGACAAATTGAATGGAATAAATCAATAGTATCTTCCATTGTAAAAACATTGCAACTTTTAGTAAACACTGTTGCATTGCTTTCCTTCACTACATTATCCATGCAAAATAATTCCTGAAAGTAACGCAGTTGGACATGTGCCAGTCTCAAAATTCTTATCTATCTGATATGACCTCATTGTGGGGGTAGTCAGGGTGAAAGTTTTCTTTCATAATTATTTTAAGTCAATTTAGAAGCATATCATAGTTCAGTGCATGTGAACAAGCACAGGCCGGGGCCGGTTTTATGAAACAACTTACGACAATTTTAATCGTAAGTTAATTTCTTAAATTCTTTACTTTGATTTACAATTCACAAATGAATGCTATTTCATTTCGTTTTCTTATACATTTCATATTTCTGCACACATAATAGTCTACATTGAATGCTTAGATCTTGTGCAAAAATGTGAACAATTTTAAAAATTTGAGACTTATCGTAAGATGTTTAATAAAGCGGGGCCAGATGTACATATCATCAAATCAAATCCTTCATAAAATTATATTGAACATTTTAAAACATGTCAATCAAAGCCATTAGATTACCAGTAATGCATATTAATGACTTCCTGCCCTGAAGCCCTGAATTAAGTCAAGCACATGTCACATTAATCTCAATGGGGGTGCTTAGATAAGTGTTAATTGGTTAATTGTTCATTTTGTTATTTGCAAATTTTGTGTCAAGGGTAATAAAAACATGTGTATTATTGAAAGGTCCCTTGTTTAATTTTTGGTGTTTGGTGACTAAAAAATATATACATATAGATCTATATATTTTTTGCTCAGGTCATTTTCGCCAAATGCTAAAAGTTAGAGCCATTTTGATAATTCCTTCTCATTTAGCTCCATTGGCGATGCCCAGGATGACCCTGCAAAATACCATGAAAATGTGCATCTAAAATGGTTTATTAAACTACTCAAAGCTAACTGCATGTGTTACCTTCTGGTAATGAAGTGACGTCATCATGGACAGTGGTCATGATCTTTGCCTGTGTTGACAGATACTGGCATCTCTTCTCCTCGTGTTTCAGGGCCACAGTCAGTTGTTTGGCCAGGTCCTGGTAACACGATACCACCCATGGGCCTGTGTTGGCCTGAACATTGAAACAGTACCACTTTTAAGATATTTATATCAAACTTGTGGCCTGTAATAACAGGAACACCGTTGTCCTGAATTTTATGAAATACAAATCACTGCCTGAATTTACCTAAAAATATACACTCATATATGAAAACGAAAGAAACAAGAAATATCACTGTAAGTGATAAATGCCCCCGAAGGGTCCTTTGACCTCTAAGTATGACCTTGACCTTGGAGCCATGGACCTGGATTTTGTGCACGACGTGTTGTTTGGTTGTGGTGAGCACTTGTGTCAAGTTATTTGAAAATTCATCCAGGCATGCAAAAGTTATTGACTGGACACGATTTGACCATTGACCTCTAAGTGTGACCTTGGGGCCACAGACCTGGATTTTGACCTTTGAGGTACGGACCTGGGTTTTGCGCGCAACACATTGTCTTGTTATGATGATCACTTGATTAACTTGGCACAAGTGATCACCATAACAAGACGATGTGTCGCGCGCAAAACCCAGGTCCGTACCTCAAAGGTCAAGGTCAAACTTGAAGTTCATAGGTCAAAAACAGGTACGCAATTTTGTGTCCGGACCGCAACGTCACAACCCCTGCAGGGATTTTTAAATAACTTGGCACAAGTGATCACCATAACAAGGCGATGTGTCGCGCGCAAAACCCAGGTCCGTACATCAAAGGTCAAGGTCACACTTGAAGTTCATAGGTCAAAAACAGGTACGCAATTTCGTGTCCGGACCGCAACGTCACAACCCATGCAGGGATTTTTAAATAACTTGGCACAAGTGATCACCATAACAAGACGATGTGTCACGCACAAAACCAAGGTCTTCAAGGTCAAGGTCACACTTGGAGGTCAAAAGTCAAATTGTGTCCGGTCAATAACTCTGGCATTCATGGACGGATTTTCAAATAACTTGGCACAAGACGATGTGTCGCGCACAAAATCCAGGTCTGTGGTCCCAAGGTCAAGGTCACATTTAGAGGTCAAAGGTCAAATAGTGTCCGGTCAATAACTTTTGCATGCCTGGACGGATTTTCAAATAACTTGGCACAAGTGCTCACCACAACCGAATGAGGTGTCGTGCACAAATCCAGGTCCATGGCTCCAAGGTCAAGGTCATACTTAGTGGTCAAAGGACACTTCGGGGGCATTTATCACTTACAGTGATATTTCTTGTTTAATTCATGGTTTGTAATAAGGAAACTATTTGATGTCCTAAGTCAAACAGTCTCTCTCAATAGGTACCATTAGTCTTAGAAATACTATTTGTTTTTTAGCATATGAAAACACAAGTTACAAACCTGCAGAACAAAGGCAATGTTGAATGACAATATCTTGTGCCCTGTTTTCCCCGATGCATTGGTTTTAACTGGTATATCATCCAACAGGAGTGGGAAACCAACAAAACGCACTTCCTCTATCTTCACATGTAAGTTCCGTCCGCATAACAAAGGGGACTTAACTCCTAATAGACTGGATAGCGTCACATCTGAGAGTCTGTAAATGTAAGTTATGCAGAAGAATGAAATAGTTGGTATCATCAAATGGCATTTAAACCGCAGTTTATGTATTTATTGATGATAACTTTCATGTTAATTTTGTATACCTATATCCTATGTACTTTGTTATATGAAAATACAAACGCTGTTCTTATTTGCGCCTTGTAAGGAGTATATTGTATATTGTGTTATCATATTATTATGTTTTATTAGTTTATTCTATACAGAAAACCTTTAGGTCCATGAGTATAAAGTATAACAATGCATATATCACATCAATGTCAATAGCAGTTATGTTTTGAAATTAACTTATAGAATGTAAAACAAATGTATAAATATAGTATAATTAAACACTTTGTATAATTGCATTACAATATTATTAATATAATATCATATAATTATCATATAATGGGGAAAATTAATTGCCATTGATTGCTTGTGTCTGTGACAACTTTAAAAGAGTTATGGGAAGGATATGAGGGCTATTCCATTAAAACCTACCCGGGACCCAAGGAAAACAATTTAATAAACATCTATGGTTGAACCCCATTTTCTGAAATTTGCTTCTTTAAACTCAATTTTGCATCTAGGGTGGGTGTTCAATTTCACATCTATGGGTGGGTGTTCCATTTCAAAAGTTCCTTCCTGAGGCCCCATGTATGATTTAATGGAATAGCCCTGAGTAATAAGGTATGTTATGAATCATCATACGACTAAATTTGTGTGAAACTTGTAAATGTTGATATATTGTTGAATTGAATGTTGTTTAACGGCTCATCAACACAGTATAGGTTATTTAGAGCCGCCCCAGAGAGAAGGGAAGAATACATAGGAATCCGGGAACCTGCCCTACTCTTATTATCGAATAGATTCCTATGGTTCTTTAACGTGCTCGGAGGATAGACCGATACACGGGACCGCCTGGTTTACGTCCCCATCTGAAGGACGAGGCTAAGGGAAAGTGTTGCCCAAGAACACACCAACGGAACTCAGTGGCACCACGGAGGATTGAACCCGGGGCCTCCGGTTACAAATCTGCCGCGCTACCGATTGCGCCACGCCTTGATATATTGTTGAAAACATTATATTGTTGAAAACATGACCATTTCTCTGTTGGGTGGTAGCTATGCCATAGAAACTGATTGATATTATAGATATCTGAGGACTATTCACAATTCTGGATGGTTTATATTTACTTATGGGGCTCTGAGGTGTCTGTGATTTGAAAGGTTCTGGGATATTCTTTGTGTATTGATTTGAAACTCATACCTTAGAGAAAATAAATTGTTTGACCTTACCCAACTAGTACTCCTTTTTTTGTAGTTATCTGTCCCCTAAAATAAAAAAATGAAAACAAACATTAACATGCAAAATAGAAAATTGCAAAAGTAGAAAAACAAGAGAAGAGGTCAATGACCTTAAACCTCTACTGATGGGTTTTTGATGGCCAGATAAGCCATGGGGTTCATTTGTTAATGAAACTTTAATTAGCTTATATATTACACCATCTAGCCTGAACTAGGCAGTTGCTTTTTGTTTTTACCAATATAGCAAAAAAAATGTTGATCCAAGCAGGTTATATTTATATTTTATAATTATTAGAGTAGCAACAGTCAAATTTTACAACATATGTGCACTGTTTCTAAACCTACTGACAATGAGGTATATATACAACTTACATATTTTGAATCCAAACCATATAGATGCAATATAAATGGCTTTAACCAAACCCCAAAACTGGAGTGTCAAATTAATGACCTGAACACCTTGATAGTTTTGGTAAACGGTTTTGTAGTGAATTTTGACGTTATTCCGCGGGTTAGTTCCTTTAAAACTGACTTTATCTTAAAAAATTCACATACTATTTAAACAAAACATATATCTATATGAGGCGAAACACGCGAAAACAACCACAGATAAAATTTTGACATTTATGTATTTTGATATTATGAAACACGGTGATTTTTTCTTTAAAAATCTATTTTATGTTGATATCTTAATTAAAAATGATTTTATCTCAATTTGAAAATTCAAGATTGTACTCACCATTAATTTTGACATTGAGGTCAGCGTCTTGGACGTCTTTGATTAAATAACAACAACAAGAGGCCCAAGAGGGCCTGTAGACGCTCTACTGGCTAACACGGCTCTTATAACATCAATGAAGCGACTGACTGCCATTTAAGTTTTTTTGAAAGTTTCGGGCAAAAAACAGCTTCAATTAAAAAAAATATATTAATAATAAAAAAATAATAATAATAAAAAAAATAAATAAAAGAAAATAAATCAATTAAAAAGTAAAAAGTAAAAAAAAAAAAAGTAAAAAAAAAGAAAAAAATAAATCAATCAATAAATATAAAAAAAAAAAAACATGAATAAAAAAAAAAAAAAAAGGAAAAAAAAAATTAATTAAAAAATAAATCAATTTTTTTTTATTTTTTTTTAAAAAAAATAAGAAAATTAAATAAAAATAATAACGTAAAAAAGAAAGTCATAAAATCTGCTAAAGTTTGGTAAAGATCGGATGAAAAATGAAGGCCCTATCGTCTTAACGAGGCAAAACATAGCAATATAGCATTTTAAACTAACTCAAGGGCCATAACTCCGCTGTTACTTGTCCGAATCGGCTGGTTTTCGAACTCATCCGAGCTTTCAATGATATTAACAACCTGTTAAAGTTTTGTAAAGATCGGATGAAAAATGAAGGCCCTATCGTCTTAACGAGACAAAAGTTAACGACGGAAGGACGGACGGACGGACGACGGACGGACAACTCGGCATCCCATAAGCTCCGCTGGCCTTCGGCCAGTAGAGCTAAAAAACATAAACAGTTACCATTTTCTATAGCATCAACTATTTATATTAGGAAAACATATTCCCTAAGATATAATAATTAGGTAAAACGCGGAGGTGACGAGAACTTAGATTAGTAATTAACTAATTACCGGCCAATGTCATAAATTGTTACTTTGACGTTGTCGTCTTAACTTCCGAAGATACGTTTTCGTGTGTTGCGTGCGGCTCATATATAAACAGTAATAAAATATATTGAAATATAATGTCATACCAAAACTACTGAAATACATATACCTGTAAATAAATTGTTAACAATAACTGGTGTAAACATTCGAAGTCCCTATCCCGCCATCAATAGGCAAATTTTACAACAGATGTTCATTTTACGAATATTTAATCACAAGTATTTTAAGAACCTGTGAATAAACCTATACTTTTAATTGGTACATATACACTACTATATGACCGTAACACCTGTATATGGTTGTGACACTTTTGGCGTGTTAGTTTCTTTAAAACCTCCCCTTAATAGAATTTAAAAAATATATAAAAAATAAGTTACCTCCCTTTAGGAAATAAATATTATTTTTATAAAATATATATAAATCATACAAAAACTAGTTATTAAACTCACACAGAGTGCAATATATCTGTTTAGTTTTATGGAAATTGGACCGTAGTTTCAGAGAAGTAGTCACAAGTCTTAAAGTAACTCCATGTTAACAAAGATGGCTGCTGACAGCCGTGTTTTGATGTTGAATCAAAATTAATTTTAAAACCAACTATATGTCATATCAGTCATTTTGGTTATTGGTTCCAAATCCATATCCTTACAGTTTTTGAGAAGTAATTTTGAAGTTCCAGTTAAGCTCATTTTTACTAAGGACCAACTAGAAATCAAAAGCAACATACCTGTACAGATTCATGAAAATCCATCAAGTATTTTCAGAGGAGAAGTCCCCACAAGTTTTCCTATATAACTCTTTGTAAACAAAGATGGCCACTTGATGTTGAAGTTGTTCGAGCGACAAGAAGTGAAAGAGACAGAAACCTGTTAACACAGATTTCACGAATAACTCGAGTTGGAGTGGGATGTCATCCCCGAGTTAAATACATAAACTCTTATTTTTATGCTCCCTGAAAAACTTCGGGGGAGCATATAATCGGCGCTTTGTCCGTCTGTCTGTCCGTCACACTTTCTTGTCAGAGCATAACTTCAAAACTACTTATGGGACTGCACTGAAACTTCACACAATGATAGAGGCCAATAAGAGAAAGTGTAGAGCACAAGAAATGCAACTCTTTCTTCATTCAAACTAGAGTTATTGCCCTGTTATTTTATACTTATAATTCTTGTCCGGAACATAACTTCGAAAATACTTATTGGCCTGGATTGAAACTTCACACAGTGATAGAGGGCAATAAGAGGAAGTGCAGAGCATAAGAACCATAACTCTGTCATCATTCAAACTAGACTTATTGCCCTTTGTAATTTTATACTTAGAATTCTTGTCTGTAACATAACTATAACTAACTACTGAAGGGACTGCATTGAAACTTCACAAGGACCGAGGACAATAAAAAGAAGGGCAGAGTGCAAGAACCGTAACTCTGTCTTTATTCAAATCAGAGTTATTGCCCTCTGTAATTTTATGCTTAGAATTCGTGTCCAGAAAATAATTTCAAAACTACTTGCGGTACTGCAATGACACTTCACATAAATTATAGAGGGTAATGAGATGAAGTGCAGAGTACAAGAACATTAACTCTGTTCAATTAAATTAGAGTTATTGCCCTTTGTAGTTTTATACTTATAGTTCTTGTCTAGAGCATAACTTTAAAACTATGAATGAGACTGCAATGAAACTTCGCACTATGATAGAGGGCAATGACAATAAGTGCAGAATGTAAGAACCATAACTCTATCTTAATGTAAATTAGAGTTATTGCCCTAGGTAATTTTGTACATATAATTCTTGTCCGGAGCATAACTCAAAACCTTCTGACGGGACTGCAGTCAAACTGCACACAATAGTAGAGGGCAATGTGACAATGTGAGGTAGTGCAGAACACAAAAACCATAACTCTATCTTCATTCAAATTATATTTATGTCTTTGGTAATATTATACTTATAATTTTTATACGGAGTATGACTCGAAAACTACTAATGGGAATGCAAAAATCACAAAATGATAAAAGGAAATGCGATGGTGTGCAGAGTATAAGAACCATAGCTCTAGCTTCATTGTATTGCCCTTTGTAATACAAAGCACCCAATTCCGGGAGCATCCATCGGTTCTACCAATATTCTTGTTTTGAACAGTTGAGCTAATTATGTGAATGGCTTCTGTTCATAACAGATCAATGGAAACTTGGTAGAAATTGTAAATTACTCCAAAATACACATTCTAACGTACTTCCTACTCTGAAAATCTTCTGTCACCTTAATTGCATATGGATTCTTCCCAAGATCTGAAATAAAGGAAAAAATAATGATAAACAATAAAAAAAAGTTTTTATTTATTTAATATTTAACCATACTGGACTCAATAAATGGAGGGGTAGGGCTGCATATGTATGGACATACACCTGTACAAAGCTGCAAAATAAGAAAAATTAAAAAGTCAAAAAATGCTTATTTTTCTTGTTTTCTTCTTCCAATCTAAGAACCCAGTTCTTCATAGAACCTACGCATGGTGAACAAATGTAGCCGAGTCATCCCAAAGGTAAAAATCTAATTTAAAACTAAGTGCATCTGGCAGATGGGCAGGCTCTGAACTCCATTCAAGGTGGCTTCTGAAGTTACTAGCTGCGAGAATCGTAGCTCTTATGGTGTGTAACTACCACAGAGCTACGATGCCATCCTTTATGGAATAGGTAAGCATCAGAGTCGACCTCATCAAGAGAGTTTTGTGAAGACATCAAGCAAAGCCTGCATGAACAACCACTGTGTTTAACGGACTAAACCTTAAAAACCTCACGTGCATGCATACAACTCACCAAAGAGAATATCTCATTGATTTAGGGATTTTTGTGCAAGAGTCCGTGTTTCAGCAGACATATTTTTCTTAAATGTTTACCATTTAAAATATCACGCGCGGTGTTGTTCCGTATTTGGAAACTTAAACCCATTCAATGCTGACACAAATCGACAATGTTAACAGGAAATTAACGCCAGGTGTGTGAGGAGGTCGGTGTTAAGTACCAAATACTATAAGTCACAAGAGAACGAGATTATTTCGAACGTAAACAATGACAATGTCGGAATTAACAGTCCTCTAACAGTGGTCTTAGAGCACTGACAATATGGGTGTGTCTTTCCTCTCTTTGGTATGTCTTCTGCATGCAATTGTGGTATTTAAGGTTTGTTCTATTGAAATACGGTGGTTTTTTATGCAGGCATAGAGCAACCCTATCTATTATCGACACCTGTCTATTATCGACACATACTATCAAAGATACCTATTTTATAATTACAGCATTGGTCAGGACGTCCAAATACGTAATAATACTCACTAGAAGTCATTAAACTGTTACTCTGTCGACATTTTGAGTTTTAAAGGGTCTGCAGATTCATATGTCTCGCCTAACGGGGCGGGACTTAAAAATAAAAGATTAATAATGTTTAAATGAAAGGTTGTAAATATTTTAATAACTAAAAACAATGGAGTTAACAGTTTGCTGAGATGACATTTAAATGCATTTTTTTAAAAACAAAATGTAAAAAAACAAAAAAAACACAAAAAACAACAAAAAAAACATCAACTCCACAAAAGTAGGTCAAGATCAAGACACAACTATGTCAAAACAAAACAGAATGTTTTGTGTCTTCCAAATATTAAGCTATAAACTAGGTTTGAAGCATCCAGTGCATAATTATTGTTCATGAGAAAGTGATGTAAATGTAACAGTTAAAGTTCTCTGCCCTTTGCTTGGATGGTGAAAGTCACATCCACATTTGCTTTTTGCACATTGTGATGTACTACCCGAGAAACAACTATAAGCGAAATTTGAAAGGGTCTAATGCATAAAGTTTGTGAGAAAGTGAATGTTGAAGGTAAAAATTATTAAGTTATCTGTCCCTTGCTTGGAGGGTAAAGGTCACATTCACATTTGCTTTGTCACATTGCAATGTACCACTCAAGATTCAACTATAAGCAAAGTTTGAAAGGTCTTAGTGCATACAATTTGTGAAAAAGTGACAAACGTAAAATTTGAAGGTAAACATTATAAGGTTATCTGCCCTTTGTTTGGAAGGTCAAGGTCACATCCGCATTTGCTTTGTCATGTTGCGATGTACCACCCATGATATAAATATAAACAAAGTTTGAAAGATGTAGTGTATACCATTTGCGAGAGAGAGACCTCAACGCAAATGTTGAATGTAAAAATGATTTAAGTTATCTGCCCCTTGCTTGGAGGGTCAAGGTTACATCCACATTTGCTTTGTCAAGTTGCAATGTACAACTATAAGTAAAGTTTGAAAGGTCTCAGTGCGTACAATTTGTGAATAAGTGACATAAACATAAAAGTTGAAGGCAAAAATTATAAGGTTATCTGTCCTTTGCCTGGAGAGTCAAGGTCACATACATATTTGCTTTGTCACGTTGCAATGTACCACCCAAGATACAATTATAAGCAAAGTTTGAAAGGTGTAGTGCATACAGTTTGCGAGAAATTGACCTCAACACAAAAGCTGAACGTAAAAATTATTGTCATCTGCCCTTTGCTTGGGGGGTCTAGGTCACTTCCACATTTGCTTTGTCACATTGCAATGTATCACCCAAGATACAACTATAAGCAAAAATTGAAAGGTCTAGTTCATACAGTTTGTGAAAAAGTGACCTAAATGCAAAAGTTGAACTTAAAAATTATTAAGTTACCTGCCCTTTGCTTGGAGGGTCAAGGTCACTTCCTCAGTTGTGATATACCACCCAAGATACAACTAAAAGCAGTTTGAAAGGTCTAGTGCATAAAATTTGTGAGAAAATGACCTAAATGCAAAACTTGAATGTTGACGCCTTCGCCGCCGCCGCCGGAAAAGCAACACCTGTCTTTTTTCTTCGAAAAGGCGAGACAAAAACTCAGCCATTTAAAAGTAGTCACTGCTGTTTTTTTACTGTGTAATGACGTTCTGATCGCCGCATGTATATAACTGCAAAAATGACGTGCACCCTTCATTTTGACCTTAACACTAGTTTAGACTGGGTTTTGCGGGTAATTTGAGTCATGCTTTCTGCTTTCAATTATAAGAATTGCACAAAGCGAATAAATGTATATGAAGCTGGGTGTCGATAATAAACCTTGACAGAAATGTGTTTAGGTTTATTATCGACACGAATAACATACAAAATCATTTGTGATCATATCTGTTGGTCCTAAACTCAGGGGAGAAAAAGTAATGAGTGTGTACAAATAACAAGAGGTCAATGACCTTGAAGCTCTACTGATTGGTATTTAATAGCTAGATCAGCATTCCTGTGAAGTTTCATGAAAATCTGTCAAGTAGTTTCAGGAGTAGTCTCTGCAAGACTTTACTATATAACTCTAAGTAAACAAAGATGGCCGCGTTTTTTTGATGCTAGATCAGCATTCCTGTCAAGTTTCATGAAAATCTGTCAAGTAGTTTCAGAGGAGTAGTCTGTACAAGTTTTTAATATATAACTCTATGTAAACAAAGATGGCCACGGCAGACATGTTTAATGTTGAATCAAAATAATTTTCAACAAGGACCAACAACATATCATGCTGATCATTTTAGAAAAAGTCCTATATCAATATCACTTATAGTTTTCAAGTAGTCGCTACAAATTTGTTTTTTAAAAATCTATTTTTAGCCGTCGTGCCATCTTGAATTTCAGACCGACCTGAAATTTTGCTAGGATCAATCAGACATCAAGAGCAACATTCCTGGCAAGTTTCATGAAAATCCGTCATGTAGTTTCAGAGGATTAGTCGCTACAAGTTTTTACTATATAACTCAATGTAAACAAAGATGGCCACTGGCAGCCACGTTTAATGTCGAATCAAAATGATTTTCGACAATGAACAACCTAATGTCATGATGATCATTTTAGAAAAAGTCCCATATCAATTTAACTTCTAGTTTTCAGGAAGTAGTCGCTACAAATTTGTTTTTTGTTTTTTTAAAAATATTTTTAGCCATGGCGGGCATCTTGAATTTCCGGACGATCAGAATTTTTTTGTAAGAATCAAATAGACATCAAGAGCAACATTCCTGTGAGGATTCATGACAATCCGAAAAGTAGTTTCAGAGACGTAGCTATATAACTACCCTATATGTAAACAAAGATGACCACTGGCTGCCATGTTTAAAGTTGAATCAAAATGATTTTCGACAAGGACCAACACCATGTCATGCTGATCATTTTATAAAAAGTCCCATATTAATATCATTTAGTTTTTAAGAAGTAGTCGCTACAAACTTGTTTTTTAAAAATCTATTTTTAGCCGTGGCAGCCACCTTGAATTTCCAGCCGACCTGAAATTTTGCTAGGATCAATTAGACATCAAGAGCAACATTCCTGTCAAGTTTCATGAAAATGCGTCAATTAGTTTCAGAGGAGTACCTAGTCGCTACATGTTTTTACTATATAACTCTATGTAAACAAAGATGGCCGCTGCAGCCATGCTTAACGTAGAATCATATAAATTTTGACAAGGACAATCATCATGTCATGCTGATTATTTTAGAAAAAGTCCCATATCAATATCACTTATACTTTTCAAGAAGTATTCGCTACAAACTTGTTTTTTAAAATCTATTTTTAGCTCTGGTGGCCATCTTCATGGGTAACATTTCTGTAAAGTTTCATGAAAATCCATCCAGTAGTTTCAGAGGAGTAGTCGCTACCAAAATAAGTTTACTGACGGACGGACGACGGACACTGTACCACGGCATAAGTAGAGCTAAAAACACAACACTTGACAAAGCATAATGTAAAACAAAACACAAAGATGGTAAACATAATCAAAACATCTAATTTATAAAACCATTCAATTGAGTACTCTCCTAAATGCGGAAAATTCAACACCTGCTACTTGTCACGTAGGCTTTTACGTCATACAGTGATCCGAGTCAACTTGCAAAAACACCGCCAACATCAAAAGGTTTATAATAGACTGACCCACTGTTTTATACACAATTTCCAAACCTACCTAAAAATGGGCATATCCATATATTGTCTTGTGAACGGTAATACAATTAAATCAATGGATTTAGAAATACAATTAATACAATTAAATCAGTGGATTTAGGAAACAGGATTAAATAAACAAAGACATGGTCAAGTGTTTATTTTTTACTACTTGGTTATTGGGCTACTAACCATTCACTCATTTCAGCTCGATAATCTTCAATATCCCTAAAACAAACCCAAGACCTCATCGCAATACTCAGGTGGAAAAAAACTGATGTAAACAAAGTCCCGCCGTCTCTATAACATGCACCACTAATTCAGACCAAGTCTATAAATGATGAAAAATATGGGTCTTACCAGTGACTTCTTAAAGGGACACTGTCCGTAAGTAAGCAGATATTGAGCATAACCAAATAACTGTCTGACTTTTATTCAGTGAAATATATACATGAAAACATGAGCATAGACACTAAGAAATCTGTAGTAATACATTCGTGAGTTTGAAAAAAAAGAAGATTAAATTATTATTTGTAAATAAAGTGGGACCCACCGTATTTACCTTTTCTGCGATCATGTGACTTTCATTAGCGCATCAGGTTTTCATAATGGTATTTAGTGCGTAATATGTATAGCCCGCTTAGCTCAGTCGGGAGCTAGGTCGACCACTTTACGTTCACTATTATTACCGCGAGTGTAATTTTAGTTTGGGCTGCGAGTTCAAACGCCTGAAATGGTTTGTCTTTTTTTTGTACCGCGATTTTTTTTTTTTTTAAATATATTTTTAGCCATGGCGGGCATCTTGAATTTCCGGACGATCAGAATTTTTTTGTAAGAATCAAATAGACATTAAGAGCAACATTCCTGTGAGGATTCATGAAAATCCGAAAAGTAGTTTCAGAGGAGTAGTCGCTACAAGTTTTCATTATATAACTCTATGTAAACAAAGATGGCCGCTAACAGCCATGTTAACATCGAATCAAAACGATTTTTGACAAGAACCAACATCATGTCATGCTGATCATTTAAAAAAAAGTCCCATATCAATATCACTTATAGTTTTCAAAAAGTAGTCGCTACAAACTTGTATTATGAAAATCTATTTTTAGCCATGGCGGCCATCTTGAATTTCAGGCCGACCTAAAATTTTGCTAGGATCAATTAGACATCAAGAGCAACATTCCTGTTAAGTTTCATGAAAATCCCTCAAGTAGTTTCAGAGGAGTAGTCGCTACAAGTTTTCATTATATAACGCTATGTAAACAAAGATGGCCACTGGCAGCCATGTTAAACGTCGAATCAAAATAATGTTCGACTCGGATAACCATCATGTCATGCTGATCATTTTAGAAAAAGTCCCATATCAATATCACTTATAGTTTTCAAGAAGTAGTCGCTACAAACTTATTTTTTAAAAATCTATTTTTAGCTGTGGCGGCCATCTTGAATTTCTGGCCGATCTGAAATTTTGCTAGGATCAATAAGAGGTCAAGAGCAACATTCCTGTGAAGTTTCATGAAAATCCGTCAAGTAGTTTCAGAGGAGTAGTCGCTACATGTTTTCATTATATAACTCTATGTAAACAAAGATAGCCGCTGGCAGCCATGTTTAACGTCGAATCAAAACGATTTTCGACAAGGACGAACATCATGTCATGCTGATCATTTTAGAAAAAGTCCCATATCAATATCACTTATAGTTTTCATGAAGAAGTCGCTACAAACTTGTTTTTTAAAAACCTATTTTTAGATCTGGCGGCCATCTTGGATTTCACATCAACATGAATTTTTGCTAGGATCAACTAGACTTCATGGGCAACATTTCTGTAAAGTTTCATGAAAAAACATTCAGTAGTTTCAGAGCAGTAGTCGCTACAAAAAAAAGTTTACGGACAGACAGATGGACGACGGACGCCGCACCACGGCATAAGCTCTGCTGATCTCTGATCAGTCCAGCTAAAAAAAAGGCAAAACATCTGGTAAAGATCAGATGAAAAATGAAAGCCCTATCGTATTAACGAGGCAAAATGTAGCACTTTTAACTAAATCAAGGGCCATAACTCCGCTGTTACTGGTCCGATCTTTCTGGTTTTCGATCTTGTGCCAGCTTTCATTGATATTAACAATCTGTTAAAGTTTGGTAAAGATCGGATGAAAAATGAAGGCCCTTGGCCAGTAGAGCTAAAAACCATCAGCTCCAAAAAGTAGGTCAAGGTCATAAATGAAATCCATGCATTCAAAAAGATGCACTACCCAAGACACAACTATGTCAAAACAGAATATGTTTTCTTCCAAATATTAAAGGGTATGTAGCGCCTCAGCCAAACCATCTTTATAATTGAGAGTTTTGAAAAAATTGAATAAAGGTGAAAGAATTATCAAAATCGGATTATAAACAAAGAAGATATGATCATTTGAACTTTCTGTTGAAACGGATATGGGAGCGGCCATTTTGAGAGCTATGACATCACAGTTCTAAATGACCATATATGGAATATTTATAAATATGAAAATTTACTGATTTATAGGGAAAAAATGATAGCAACTGTATGAAAAATATGTAATACTTAATGGCAATAATGCTTTATATGACCAGTAAAAAAAATCGTTCATTTGCAGTGATTTTCTTCATTTGAAATGATATTTATCAATATTCCATATATGGTAATATGGAACTATGATGTCAAAGTTCTAAAAATGGCGGCTCCCATAGTCGCTTTAGTTAACCTTTAAATGGTCATATCTTTTTTGTTTATCATTCGATTTTGATAATTCTTTCACCTTTTTCCAAGTTTTTCAGAACTCTCAGTAACAGAGCTTGTTTCGCTGTGGCGCTACATTCCCTTTAAGCTATAAATTAGGTTTAAAACATATAGTGCATAATTATAGTTCATGAGAAAGTGATGTAAATGTAACAATTAAAGTTATCTGCCCTTTGCTTGGATGGTGAAGGTCAAAGCCACATTTGCTTTGTCACGTTGCAATGTACCACCCAAGATACAACTATAAGCAAAGTTTTAAAGGTCTAGTGCATACAGTTTGTGAAAAAGTGACCTAAACGCAAAAGTTGAACCTAAACATTATGAAGTTATCTGCCCTTTGCTTGGAGGGTCAAGGTCACTTCCACATTTGCTTTGTGACTTTGCGATGTACCACCCAAGATACCACTGTAAGCAAAGTTTGAAAGATCTAGTGTATACAGTTTGTGTAAAAGTGACATAAACGCAAAAGTTGAACTTAAAAATTATTAAGTTATCTGCCCTTTGCTTGGAGGGTCAAGGTCACTTCCACATTTGCTTTGTCACGGTGCGGTGAACCACCCAAGATTCAACTATAAGCAAAGTTTGAAAGGTCTGGTGCATACAGTTTGTGAGAAAATGTCCTAAACGCAAAACTTGAATGTTGCCGCCGCCGCCGCCGGAAAAGCAACACCTATGTCTCTTTTTTTCTTCGAAAAGGCGAGACAAAAACTATAATGTTTTTCTTTTTTTATAAAGTGTTTATTATCAATATAAATCATTTTAAATCACCTTTTATTCAATATAAGGTATATTAGTGCATTTAACAAGCCCTTTTCTGTCCGGCGATGTCCTTTTCGCAATAGCATGGGAACATATATTAATGATATTAACACCAAAAAAACACAACAAAAAAACCACTTCTTTTCACTGTCAATCGTGTTTATTATCAATATTAAATGTTTTAAATCACTTTTTAATCAACACAAGTTAAAATTGTGCATTTTATCGGCCCTTTTCTGTGCCGCCTAACCCTTTTCTGTCCTTTTCTGTGAAAATGGCCCTTTTCTATATCTAGTTATACCGGTCAAACGCTACTGTACTCCCAGGTACCGTACCTCTATCAAATGTGATGAAATTGTGCAATATTTCAACACTAATTCCGTTGGGAGTACAGTAGCGTTTGCCTACTGTGGATAATAGACCAAGAGTGTCGATAATAGACATTCAACTGTGCTCCATATAATCGATGCTCATTGGCTAAATCATATGTTGTTAGTTGAAGCGCTATGTAGAAATTAACCAATAAAGACCAGTTTTACATTTGCTGTAGGCACTAACGTCATGGCCCCCATTATCGTGGTATATCGTGGTGAAACGTGAACTGCGCTACATTCATTCATAATTGTTCTCGATTTCAATGACCTCTGAATTCAGTAATATATCATCTTTGTTAAAATTGACAAAACTGTCTCCGTGAATCACTTTTTACCGGATGTCGTGAACTATTCCGATTGGGTCGGAAGATTCCATTATTGATAGAGGGTCCCCATTATCGTGGCAATTTCAAAAATGATCCAAATGAGATATTTAAAGGGTAAGCCATGTTGTGAAGTTAATTAAAACTTTATTCAGACAAGGTTTAATTGATGTAAATATGATATAAGCTAATTCTTAAATTGGATAATTGTAGCGGGCACGTGTTTACTTACCGACTATTTGGGTATTGCATCAGATCACTACTGTACCGTATTTATAAACTCTAAAAATGTACATACGAGGGTTGTTCCGTAAATAATGCGATTGGTATTGATATTAGAATACTATAATCATTTTTGATCAATTGTTTTTGCGATTTCCTTCAAAGTACTCCCCATTAGCCGAAACACACATTTTGAGCTGCGCAATCCACTTTTGAGAACATTTTTCGTATTCATGAACAGGAACACCCTTAAAACACTGGTAAACAGCCGATCCCAGGACATTTCTCGAGTTATATCTCTTCCCAGATAAGTTATTTTTTAGTCTTGGGAAGAGAAAATAGTCGCAGGGGGCCAGGTCTGTCGAGTAAGTGGGGTGTCGGAGAACGGTGATCTTCTCTGACTTCTAAAAGTCCGTTACAATACGAGCTTTGTGGGCCGGCGCGTTGTCATGCAGAAGACGAACATACTTCAGACCTGTTATAGGGCGACGCTGTTTGTAGGAATTCTTCAATTGCTTCAATACGACGTTTTTATAAAACCGTCCTGTGGCAGTTCTGCCTTTTGGCACCACCCTCTGTATGGCGGGACCGTTGGTAGTGCAAAAATTGCATACAGAACCTTCTTAACAGTTCGCGTTTGTTAGGCAATAATTGGTCGTTTCATATTTTTCGTGGCCCAGATTCGGTTAGATACTTTTCTTTTTTGCTCATAATAATGGACCCACATTTCATCACCCTTAACTACATTCTCAAATGATTTTTGCTGTATTTCGGATACATTTTCAAAAGGTTTTTTCGTTGTTGTAACCCTCAACTTCATTTGGTCTTCTGTCAGCAAATGCGGTATCCATCTTGCATTTCTTTTCCTAACATTTCAGATGCTTTTTCAAAATTAGATGAACTCGTGCTAACGACAAGTTTGTCATCCGAGCTAATTATCTTTTTGTGTATCGAGCATCAGTTTTCATGATTTCACGGATTTTTTCAACGTTTTTTCTTGGTCGTTGACGTTACAGGACGACCAGTATCTTTCAAGAGCTGTTGCCCGGAATTAAATTTGGCAACACACCTACAAACAGTACTATACGACATTTGACCATCCCCGTAAATGTCACACACCTCTTGGTGAATGTCTTTCGGCTTCAACCCAAGTAATGACTTACCTCTAATATAGGCCCTAACTTCAAGCACATTTTCTGCTCGTTTGCCAGTCATTTTGCATAAATTATAGTGTAACGAGTACGCTATAAAGCAATGTACATTGCACCAAGATTTGTACCTTTGACACGCTTCATTGATCACTCTAGCGTACAAAGTGGTTTCATGTAAATATTGTACGAGTTCCGCGAAATAATACAGCAGTCGCATTTTTAACGGAACACCCCTCGTATACTTAAGATTTTTGATTTCTTTGCAAATGGTAAGTAAAACGACAAGATCGAGATAAGCGCATGTAATAATCAATGTGTATTTGAACACAGGTAACGTTATCCTCTAGTGTTATTGATATATATAGCTATATATAAGAACATTAACAATTTGTTTAATAGATCTATAGGAAGTACGGTATGTGCTACGCAATGCCTTTTTATGAATACCCCTTCAGAAAAAATGGAATAGTCCAAACTGGTGTGACCCAGTAGAAGCAGCGTCTGCATTCTGGGACAACAGATGGATGAATGTAAAAATGAAGTAACTTTGTTATGGGGATATATATGAGGTAGAAACATTGTCCAAACTTAAAAAATAGCTATTCTTCAACAGATTTTTACTTTTTTAATACTTTAGTTAAATTGATGCAGTTGATTTACCTTTTATATTCCAACAGTGTTGGGGTTTCCCTTCTGGTAAAAATAGCTCACAAGCTGTGACGTCACTCATCGTCATATATCATAAATATCGCGTATAATGACGTACCATGATAATGGGAATACCACGATAATGGGGGTCATGACGTTATACTGCTGTATTTCAGAAAAAAAGTTGGTGGCTTTGGTTTCTATGTTAATGTGTCGATAATAGGCAGGGTTGCTCTAGCGTGATGCTTTCAAAAATCTCGCCGGAAAAGTGCGTAAGGGGGTCGGTACGGTGTCCCGCGGATTCCTAATGGCACGGGAATCATGGCTCTATGATAGGTACATACTACCATAAGAGGTCTCATTTATTTGATGTCTCTGGGTGCTTTTTTTACATACGGACGTTTATAGATGCACCCTAGACAGAACAGCACATTACAAAAATCATCTTGCCGTTCGTAGACGTGTATTTTAAGCACTACATAAGAGCCATGATTCTCACCTCTACTGATGTTACATAAAGGTGCAACTGGTGCTTTATGGTTCTGCTAGGCAGAATATGTAGGGGCAATCCGAGTAAAAACGGACGATTTTTGCAAGGTCTCGTTTGAGACGTTCCTGTGACTAATGCGGCGGGAAAATTCGGACACCAAAGCAATCATTCAATTCGGATAACATTGTCCTCGCATGTTATCGTTTATTTCAACGTATTCAATAGGTCCAAAGCAGTCCAAATAGTAGATTTATAACCCCAGTGAAAACGGTAAAATACGGACGCGATAGGGAAAATCCGGACGCTTTGGTGGAAAATCCGGACATACCAATTTCCAATAGGGGAAATACGGACAGTCGAGCCTTTTTAAAAAACAACAACGTAGGAACACAGTTCAACTCGTTTAAGCCAGAGTTTTTACATCTACATCATTTCATTTTTATCTCTCTGCCTCTGCCTTTCGGGTTTTTCTAAGTTTTCTTCTCAAGCTGAAGCCTTTCTACAACGTTAGTAAACATTTTTAGATAACTTTATAGAGGATGTCCTTCAATAATTTCCACGATCTTTGGTAAGTTCACTTCCTTGCAGCGAAACCCTAAATTAC